>NW_019379837.1:65677-103035 GCF_000648655.2 Copidosoma floridanum
CCACAGACCCACTAAATCTTTTATGGCACCTATAATTAACTTATCTAAAAAGTATTTATTATATTTCTTATATAATTTTTATTATTACTTATACAATTAATGAATTTTAATCTAAAAATAATTTTTTTTTTTGTATTAAAAACCTTTTGCCTTCTACCTCAAAGCTGACGTGAAAGATTATAATTCACTAATAGGGGGTCTACGCACGAAGTGGGGAGCCTCACTAGAATATATGATGGGCATATGTGATAGAGGCGTGTATGAATTTCCTGTTGTCGAGAAGAGGAGTGACGAGTGTTAACGGAGGGGTTAAGATGGCTAAGAGAGTGAGAGAGAGAGTGAAAGTGAAATAAAAAAAATTAAGAGATGCGGGCGTGAGGGCGCGTATCAGATTTCCCGAGAGGAAGACCTTCGAGTTGGGGAAGAGAGCTTGGCGGGCGTAGCCACTTGAATTGTGGGCGAGCCGATGCATCCAGAATGACAGGAAGCTGTAGCACGGCGTGTTAAAGAGGTGTATTGAAGTGTAGTGGATATTCGAAGTGCGTTGTCTGAGTCTCGGCATTCGGCGAGAGGTTAGCTGTCTGTTGTGGTAGGACTTTGGTGTATGCATGTGTGTGTGTGTGCGCGCGCGCGTTCGCGCAACGTTGTCTGCGACTTGGCAGACCGGCTGGTGAATCTGACGGTAGGACTCCCTGCGGATAGAGAGGATATGCAGTATGGGCTCTCGTCGTCGAGTTAATACGTGAGGTAGCTCGTGATCGAAGGTGTTGTATTGTGGCCAAGTGTTCTAGCGATCAAACCGGGTTGTCGTAACTTTGGTGCTAGCCATTCTCTAAGTCTCATGTAGAGAACTTTGTGTGCGTGTGCGTGTATGTATGTGTGCTGGTGTGGGTGTGTAAGTATAGGAGTGCGTGTGTAAATCTGTGACTTGCGAGTTAGCGCCGAAGAGAGCGACAATTCTCTTTGAGGATTAATCTTATGTAAATGAAATAAACAAGTTAATCTACAAGTGAAATTTGTGTTAGTGTATTAATTTGTACAAGTGTGTAATGTGTATATTCTAGTCATCTCCCTCGGGAATTGTCCACATCTCAACGGACAGTCCGCGGTGGGGCCTCCTCTAGGTGAAGCTGAGCCAATCAGCGGTGTCAAAGAGTACAGCGAAAGGTGTGTTGAATTGGAGTGTTTCGGCGTTTTAGGTGTTGTAAGTGTTCGGTGATGTTTTAGTGCGTCGCATCGGGACAGGTTCTCGTTGACGTGAAAACGTCGTGAGGGCTTGCAAAACACAACGTTACGTACTGTTCATTTCCAACGCAAAAAAAACGTGTTTTTCCATTTTTGCCATTATTTTTGAGGCCTTAGCGAAAAATTTTTTGTTTGATTTTATAACAATAGATTAGCACTTTTTAATTCGACATAGGATATTTTTTTTGAGCTAGTCTGAATTTCACGAAAAATTACCGACATTTCAGCTAATTCGATCCCACTAAATAGCTTGTAAAACTTTTTCCTTATAACCTCACTCAGAGATACTTTCTATTTACGTGCTCAGTGTACGTTTAGCGTTCCGCCGCGTGGTGGTGTGTCCACACCCAACTAGCTGAGTGAATACTAAGCGCTCACTCAGCTTTCAGAGGAACAAATTTCGTTCACTCACAAATCCGAGTGAACGCACTCGACGGGCCGTACGAGTGTCTAACAGACACTGAGAAGATCATACGTATACATACGTATTACATACATACATGGATGTACATGATGTTTATCATTTTACTTTGAAGGGTGATAGCATTGCTGTCGTTACTTGTACAAGAAATCAAATTTAAGTCATAAGTGTAAGACGGAATTTTTTTTTACAAAAGTTTATTCCATCAAAAATTCGTTCAATAACTTTAAAATTTTTTTAATTCATCGCACTAGACTTTACTATCGATGCCTAGGGGCAACGTATAAACAATCGTTGTAATATAATGAATTAGCAGATGAAATTTTGGTTTTAAATGGTCATACAAATTTAAGTACAATTTTTGGTGTTTATTTATATAAAACTCTAACTGAAAAAGATCTGTCTTAGTTATTGTAGGAGAATTTAAAATGTGGATGATATTTCGTAAAAATATATACAATTGCCATGCATTATCAGTATGAGGCACTTTATTATCTGCAATCAAACCAAAATTTCTACCAAAAACAGTGATTCTGCTGATAACATTTTTAATTTTTGATATTTTTTGACATAGGTCATATCAATCGGCATCGACACGTTTTTATTTGAAACACCAAAATTTAAGGTTTTTAACTCGTTATTTATGAAATCTATTGTAAAATATTTGTAACATATTAGTCAACTTTTCCAGCTGGAGTAACAACACTTTTGTAAAGAAATACTGTCCTTCGAAATCAGCAATGTCTATCGCGTGTACGTACATATATACGTATGATATTCTCAGGGTCGGTTAGACACTCGTACGGCCCGTCGAGTGTATTCACTCGGATTTGTGAGTGAACGAAATTTGTTCCTCTGGAAGCTGAGTGAGCGCTCGGTATTCACTCAGCTAGTTGGGTGTCGACACGCCACCACGCGGCTGAACGCCGAACGTACACTGTGCACGTAAATGGAAAGTATCTCTGAGTGCTGTTAAGTGTTGCTTGATTTTGATTTTAATTACTTCTTCATATAATAGGTACATTTAAATTTTGGAAAGTATAGATCTCCGAGTTAATCTTTATAACTTCTTAAAATGTACTTGTGATATGAGTCATGCTCAATTTAAAAAAAACTTAGAGCACAACAATTATCACCATGATTTGCTTACAAATGAGTTTCTGCGTGAACAGCAAGGGTTATTTTCTGTATAAAATGATTATTTAAATCATTCTTGAATGTATGTAGTTTTAAACTTTTATATGTTCAATGGAGTTTAATAATTTTAATTCGCATGGTTTATGAAATCCACATTATTTTTAATTGAGTTTTTTTTTTAATTTTTTGAATATCAGGAGTAACTTTTTACTTGACTTAAATTATTTATTGATGCATTGTGTTTATGTAAGGATAATTACTCAAATGTACCTAAAATGTACGTTCAGACTACAAGTTGTACATGTGCAATAGTTAGGATACTATCCTTTTACGCAAAAAATTGAGCTTGTATCTTTCTACACTATTATGTTATTTCTATGGTTCGTTCACTTACCATATGAGATGCAATAATTTCATAATACAAAAAACACAGACTGGCTACAAAATTAAGCTTTTGAATTTTGAGGTATGAAACAAACAAATAAACACTTAATCTGTTTTCATTTTATTAAGTTTAAAATGAAGCAACAGGCCGATGTAGTCAATTTGAATTTCAGGAGGCTCCAGCGAGTAGGGATACCAACCCTTATCTTGGAGCCTTAATTTGTTTAAAAAAGTTTGATAGTTGGCACCACTGCCGCAAGAAAAAGATAGATTAACCTACGAAAGTACGACGTTTCGATCTATTATAAACCAAATATCTCAAAAAAATATTTCCGGTTATCTGAATTTTTACGACAGCATTTGAAAAATGAAGTTTTAATCTACATCTCGTGTATATTGATAATACCCGACACTTTCGATTTGAGTTGTAAATCATTAATCTTAGTATACCTTTGGTGTGCAGATGCTTATCTGTGTGTATGGGAGTGGAGAGTGGCACAGGTTGAAAGAACAACACTCTTGAGAACAACTTAATTATTAATTTATTAAAGGTACAACTGTGCTATTATTAAAGAGTGCAATGAGCTTAAGTAAAAGTGGCAAGGCCATGCTTGCTTCTTGCCGAGAGGCCAAGAGCGGACTTCTAGAGTGCCACCACATCCACTCCCCCTCCAGAAACCAGCCCATCGTTGACTGGGAGCGAAGCGTGGCACGCAACCCTGCAAGCTTTTGGAGTTTGTCCAGGTTGCAGTGTTTGCGCTGATTCCTGAGATTCGGTCAAGAGGGGAGTGACTGCAGGTGTGGAATGCAAAACCGTGAGCTCGTTGGCACTGCTGTTTGCATCAGAGTGCTCCACAACTTCCAGGTAGGCTGGTTTGAGCTGGTTCACTGTAACTTCCTTGGAAGCTCCAGAAAAATTAATAATGAAGGTCCTGTGATCCGTGCGGCTGAGTATCTTGTGCGGGCCGGAGTAGGGCTGCTCCAGTAGTTTGCGAATGGAGTCTATGCGTGGAAAGACATGAGAGAAAGCTTGTAGGTCCTTGAAGCTGAAGGGATGTATGTTGGCATGCCTCGAAGCAGGCACTGGCCTGAGTGACAAGAACAGCTGCTTAAGACTGTGCACGAAGCTCAGATGCCTCCTGGGACCAGTTTAGCTGCGCCTTCTTGGGAAGCCCCTTTAGAAGCTTGTGAAGTGGCGCCTGGACTTGGGCTGCATGGGGTATGCACCGCCGATAATAATTCACCATTCCTAAAAAACGGCATAGTTCTGTGGCCGTGCTGGGTCTGGGATGATTCTTAATAGACTCGATCTTCGCTGGTGGAGGCTAAAAAACACTTTCTGAGATCAGATAGCCGAGGAAAAGGGCCTGGGGCTGACCAATGGTGCATTTTCGAGCATTGACCTTCAACTTGGCTCCTCGTAGGTCATCCAGCAGCTTCCGCAGGTGTCGCAGATGCTCCTCATAACTTTGCGAGACCACCGTAACAGATCGTCCACGTAACCTTTGACGAAGTGTAGCCTCCGCAGGATATGGTCCATCGTGCGCTGAGCAGACTGTGTGGCGTTTCGGAGTCCCAGTGAGATGCCCAGGAACTCATAGAGCCCAAAGGAGCTTGTGACCGCCGTCTTCTCGATGTCTTCTTGAGTGATAGGAATTTGATAAAACGCCTTCTGGAGATCTATTGCCGAGAAGACACTGCTTCTGTTCTCTTGTAGCAAGTCCTCTATCATGGGCAGTGGATAGTGGTCCGGAATTGTGCAGGCATTGAGGCTTCTGTAGTCCCCCGTGATCCACCACGATTCATCCTTCTTGGGCACCATGTGTAGAGGACTGGCCCACTGGCTGCTGGAGGGACGAATGATGCCCCTGTCCAGAAACTCCGCAGAAGCCTTCTTTGCTGCTATCAGCTTTTCACCTGCCAGTCTGCGTGGGCGCTCCGAGATAGGAGGTCCTGTGGTAGTTATGGAGTGCTTGATCGAAAGACCCGGAACCTTGATGGGCGTGGAGCTAGGCTCAAACACGTCCTGATATTCCTGTAGCAGCTCCTCGTACCGCTGGGCAAACGGGTAGTCCTTTCCCCGATCCGGCAGTATGGTGGAGATATTGAAAACCTCCGCTGCGGCCACGTATCCTCGCGACGACATTCTGGTGACCTGGTTGATGAGACGCTTGTTCCGTAAGTCGGGCAGCAGGCCATGTCTTTTTAGGAAGTTGGCACCCAGAATGGTGTGGAGAACATCAGCCACGATGAGGTCACAGCAGAAGTCACGGCGCAGGCTCAAATTTAGCACCATTTGCCGCGATCCATAGGTAGGAATGTCCGTCTGGTTCACAGCCGAGAGCGTGAGCTTTTGTTGCACCAGCTTGCCTCGAGCTTGAGTCCTAGGGAGCAAGGAGACAACTGATCCAATGTCAACAAGAAATTGAATTGCTGAGTGAGTGTATAGCACATGCAGGCGATGTTCTGTTATATTGCCGCTGATCCCAGCCACCTGCATCTTGGTCGGCGTAGCTAGTTTTCCTGCCGGTAGGCACAGGGTGCCTGACAGCTGTGGGCCTTGGCCCCAAACAGGTTGTGATACCAGTAGTAGTCCACGTTGGCTGCTTGGGTTTGACCTCGTTTGCAGCTCCTGCTACGGGAATGGCTGCGCTGCTCATTGGCACTCTTGTTTGGTAGTCTTTACATGCAGGAGGCTTTAAACGCCGTCAGCATTTGCGACATCAAGGTGTTGTTGGCAGCCAGCTGTCGTGCTATGGCGTCGTTTGGAGATATCACACTGGCCTGAGTCGCAGAGCTGATTAGGCTGTCCGCCGCCTCTGTTAGTTCCTCGATGGGGGTGTTTGCCGACTTAAAAACGTGTAGTAGGATTTGCGCATAATATGGCAGCTTAGAAAGTCAGAGCGCCTTCACCAAAGCCTCATCAGCATTCTTAACCAGAGACTTCATCCTCCTGCAGAGCTGAGAGGACGTACTGTCGCCGAGTTCCAGGTTGGTGAGTAGGCGCCTTAGAGCGACTTCCTTTGATTCAGCTAGGCGCTTCATGATGGCAGATTTGATAATTCATACCTGTTTGTAGCTAACAGGTCTATCAGGTCTCGAAGCGTCTCCTTGTCCAGGGCACTGTGGAAAGCACTGTACTTAAGTGTGTCATCCGTGACTTTGTTGGCTATAAAGGCCTTCTCAGCCTGCACGAACCATAGCTTCGGCTCATCACGCCAAAAGCGCTGAAGCATGCTGGTGACGTTGACAGCCATGCTTCCAGCAGCACACAGAGGGTCCTGGGGGAGTACGGGGTCAGCTTGGGGCGGTGGTGAGTCGGAGTCCAACGGATCCGACGTCTGTACGGTGTTAAGAAGCACCTTCTCGTTGCTTTCTCTCACGTCAACAGGAAGCGCTGAGCCACTCGATTCCGCGGCTGCAAGGGCCGCCACCGAGTCACACAAGAATGGTGCTGATTTGCCTGCCTGCCGCTCAGAGAACCTTTGGGCGTCTTTGCCCCCAGCGCCAGGAGGCTTGTTGCCTCGGCCTCTGATGCTCATGCAGAAAACAAAATGGCGTGTGTGCTCATGTGCGCCACGTGGCTACTCATTGTTGCAACACGTGGATGTTTGAACGTTTGTTGTCCATCGAATTGCACTGAACTTCTCCGTTGCACACAAATCACCAAGAAAAAAAACGACTCAAGATCACGTCGCACAGTAGTTGGAATTTAAAAAAAAAAACGGCAAAACTTTGAGTCACCTACTTTTCAAAGGAATCCGCTTCAAATTTTTTTTAAATTCGTTTTTGGCCATAGAATATGAAATCGTTTCCCCCGCAATGATTGGATGTAATACCTAACCTACAAATTTATTATTAACGCTATACCATTATTTATACGTAAATAACAATTTGATTGTAATAACAAGCACCAGTGAAATTAAGTTGAAATTAGTATACTCATGTTTTTGAGGTCGCTGATTACGAATCTGCTATCAGATTTCATAAATTCAAAATGGCTGATCCAAAATGACGGACGAAAATTTTTAAAACATTGAATTTTCAATTGATTCATACGCACTTAAGGGTTTTTCGGGTCACTGATTATGAATCCGCTATCAGTTTCCAAAAATTCAAAATGGCGGATTCAAAATGGTGGATGACAGATTGAAAAAAATAAAATTTTTAATTAATTCATAGGCACTACGAGGTTTTTCGGGTCACTAATTCCGTATTTGCTATTAGATTTCGGAAATTTAAAAGGGTGGATCCAAAATAGCGGACAAAAATTTAAAAACAAATTAAATTTTCAAAACATAATGTTACGTTCAAGCAAAAAATGCTTGACGAACGCGGGGATCTTAACATCGATTGTTCGGGAATTACTGAGGATCAATAAACTGTTGAGTGGTAGTAGTTTAAATAGCGTTTATTTAATAGCGTATGTATTTACAATAGCGGTTAGCGAAGCTCAGAGCGCAATTGATGTTGGCTCTTTGCTTGTTGAGACGTATCTGATTTATTACAATGATAGTGGAGAGAATAACTAAAGTTAACTATACAAATATACACTGTAGTCGTTATATGAGTCAGAGTAGAAAAAGAGATAAGATAAGAAAATATAAGTTCTGAAATTAAAGTATGTACAAATGTAAAGTGAAAGTTATAAAATTGATAAGTGTTACTTTTAGATGATAAAGCAAAGATAAAGCTATTACAATTCCAGGAAATATAATTATCGCATTTAACGTATTGTGCTAAAGAAAATTAGAAAATGAAGAGAGAAAATTAAAATTTCACGATTGGCGTGAACACATAATTCTTACAAGGTGGTTCTACAGGTTGCTAAGTATGAATCAGCTGTTAAAATATGTTAATTTAAATGGTGGATTCAAAATGACTAAAAAAAATGAAGAAAATTTTCAGTTTTCTCAAAAATGATTTTTATTAGGCGGTTTTTGAGGTCGCTGATGATGACTATTAAAATATATTAAGTCGAAATGGCAGATACAAACGGCTGACGAAATTTCAAATATATATTTAATGTTAATTTAAATGGGGGATTCAAAATGGACGAAAAAAATTAAGAAAATTATTAGTTTTCTCAAAAATGATTTTTATTAGGCGGTTTTTGAGGTCGCTGATGATGACTTTTGAAATATATAAAGTCGAAATGGCAGATACAAAAGGCTGACAAAATTTCAAATGTATATTTAATAATAATCCATACTCGGGATGGAGCACAGGCACCAGAAAGNAAGCATGCAAAAAAACACAAGAAATAATTAACTTTATACTCAATATCTATGTTTAACCGTTTATATGTTTGTATTCAGTTTTTTTTGAGGTTAGATTTGAATTTTGATTATAGAAAGCAATTGATAAGCAAAATTCTCATTTTAAATCAAAATATCCGTGGAAAGCTAACTCTAAGACCAATAAATTCATATCTACAAATCAATTGTATAAGCTTTCTCATTTTAGTGAGGATTGTCTAGTTTTTCGAGGTTAGAAATTTTTACAATGTCACACGTGTCAGTTGGACAATCAAATGGGGTACATTTACTATAAAAAATGTTAATTAACATTTCGAATTCCCGTAGTTTATTACTTTGCATTGAGAGCCTAAAATTCGTGATTTTCATAATTATTTTTATTGTTTTTTGAGGTTAGGTAGAAATTCTGACGGGATGGAGCATTTTGGACCTTAGATCTTGAATCAGCACTTTAAAATACATAAGAAATACATATTCACTTATTGGTACCCTGACACTTGTTTTGTGGTCCTGTGTAATCATTAAATTTAAAAGAAGTTGAGACATTAAACCAAAGTCTCTGAAAAAATTAATTCTTTCATTGTTATAACTTAGACCTCATCCCGATAATACTTAATTCAAAGTTTTAAACCAATTTTGTCCAAATATAGCTCCCAAGTATAACTTCAAAATGCCAACTTACATAAAAAGCAAGGATTTGAAGTCAAATATGCTAAATCTCTGAAGTCTACCGTCTTGATTTGTCCTCTAACAAAAGCTCCTAATTTAAGTAGCCTATAAATTTAAGGTTTCAATTCTAGAGCTCCCTAACCTAACCTTAAAATTCTTAAAGACTCTGTAAGGGTCGTAATTATATTAAGATATTTTAAGTATGAATTCAATAACTATTATTTGATGGTTCTTTTATGTGACGTGATATATTCATGTGAGTTAGTATTAGTGAATATACTTTTAAGAAGGATAGAGGACCATGGAGACTCGTGGGTACAATGTTGGATTCGTATTGCCCCCAACTTGTATCACGAGATACTTCAGTGGATGTGTGCAGGGACGTATTCAGATTCGCAATGCCCCTGACCCGTGGTGCACACATCCGAGGATCTTATATATTATTGAATAAAAATTTATAGGACTCTCTTGAGTTCCTGTTGGATGCGGCAAGTTGCCTAGAAACCGGGNCGATTTTTACTAACTGTACTTGAGAAAAGGTTACATTTTCTGACAAGAAAAGAAAAGAAATGTTAGAGAAAAAAAAGCATATATGTTCAACTTATTTGCAGTGAGTACAATGTATACTAAGACACTTTTTTTTTAAATTGACCAATAAGTTATACATACACATATTGTCAATAAATAATAACACAAAAATTGTAAGTATGCCAAACAATTTTGACTATGAATATCTGACAAACTTTTTTCATCGATCACGATTTCTTATTATAACAGTATTAGTTAAAGGCAAAGTAAATTAATATTGCTTGCATAAAAAATGTCTTACTAATAATGGTCACATGTTATTCACTGAAAAAAAAGAACTGCTAGTACGACCGCGGACAGATGCTAAAACAGCAGTAGCGCCACATGCACGTAGGTGCACAGCTATTACCACTGTAGTCCACAGCTAGCACAACTGCAGACGACCCATGCTGTTTCTGCATTGCTCGCCAACAGTCATTTGAACCGTTGTGCCCTGAAAGATTTTTATGTCTTCGTATAAAATTGTGCCATGGACAAATTTGTTTCTGATTTGTTGTCACTCTGGGGTTTATTTTATTTAATTGAAAGTAAGTATTAGGAGCTTATGACAATTAGCCTATCTGTGACTTACAAAAACCATTTCTCCTGATGGTGTATTTTTCGAGAAAGCAGTTGAAATCGATATTTATAAAAAAAAAAAAATTGTTTTCCAACGTACAAGACAAAATAGTGCATTACGTACGAGTTTGCAAAGGTTTTAATTTACGAACTGAGAGGTTTACGGCACGAGCTGAAGGCGAGGTCCGTAACAAGGTTCGTAAAGGAGCCTTTTCGAACGAGTTTCGTATACTATTTTTCCACCTGAGAACCCAAAATCAAGCGTCAAAAGTGCTATTTTGAGGTTGGAAGGCGAAAAAAGTGTTTTACGTTAATGAATTGCAATATAATGGTTAAATTATAAGGTAGGTATCGAACTTTTAGTTGAAAATAATGGTGACGAAAAAATTATTTTTGGAAATGTTGATGAGATCTATGTTTACGACAATAATGTATTTTTAGCACTTAAACCGTTACTGAATAAGTCTTTTTACGAGCACTACTTTGCTTATGAAGTAAAAAAGATTGATTCAATTGAATTAAAAAACGGCAGTGATGTTCCGCTTATGCACGAATGTATATTATTTGAAGAAAATGATCATTTTTTGTTGTTCCAAGATACATATTGTAATGTAATTTGAAATTTTTTCAAATGTATGCATATTTACCTCTTATGAGGTAAGAAACTTAAATATAAAAAAAAATGTATGCATAAACATTGTACTATTACGTCTATTTTTATGTATTGTCTTTCCACTTTTACACTCTTTTGGTTTATGTAATAGAAAAATTAAAAATTTATTAATGAACGTTAAATGTATAGTTAGCATTCAAAAATTATTTGAGTTCATTGATTCGTCGATCATAGCTTTCCATTTATACAGTCAAGTAAGGAATAAAAATTAAATAAAAATAAATAATGTTAAAAAGTTTTCAAAGTGACACGTATAAAGTTATAATTTTGTTTGTTTATTTATTCGCCAAAATGTTAAATTAGTGTTGAAAAGGAGTTTGCTGATTTTAAGAGTTGAATACTGGATGTTCATAAATATGCACAAGAGCTTATGATATATTAATATAGCAATTTTATTCATTTTCCAAATCGTAATAGTTAGAAGGAATACAAAAGGCTTGTAGGATACCGGCTTCGAGACGAGACGATACAGTCTCTGTTCACAAATAGCGAGACGAAACTAGGCGAGACGATTCTGTTGAAAGTCTCGTCTCGTCTCATTTTGTCTCTAGGTCTCGAAAACCTTACGAGACTTCCGAGACTCTCTTTGGTCTGGGTAAAAAATTCTAGACCCCTGAGACTCTCGGAAGTTTCGGAAAAAATCGAGACCTCCGAGACTCTCGAAAGTCTTGGAAAGACCACGATACGAGACCGAGATGAGACGAGACTGAGAATTTTTCAAGACGAGATTTTTTCGAGACGAGACTCGAATATATCGTGATGAGACGAAGGATATCATTGCATTCCTCGGTATCGCACAGGAAAAGAATACACCTTAATTTTAATTTACGTGACCACGTATACAAAATAAACGACACACATGTTACATAATAATAATAGTACATTAATTACCATTATGTTACATCATACCTCGTTGTGGCTGCGATACAAATTTGTTCCATGATTAAGAACAGTTGTCCTGAGCAAATTATAACTACTTTTTGTTAATTTTGCTTCGATAATTAATTCTAGTGCTTCTGCTGCAATCATTTTTGTGGACTTGTCTTTATTTTTCAAATGAGCAACAATGTGATTAGAAACTTCAGTGTCTTTTATTTCATGAATAAGTTTGGCACCAGCAAAATTTTTTTCAGATTTAAATTTTATTTTGACTAAATTAAGCGACTCTTCTAAAGTGATTGAATCATCAAGATCGTTCAGTCTTCTTTTCGTTCTATCAGATGCTTGTTCATTTGCAATACGTGGCCGACCTGGAGGAGCTTTAAAGTAACATGGAATTTTAAAGAGTACTGAAAACGTAAGTTCAATGAATTTTAATTTTATTAGAAATTGAACGAATCTTACATGGCTGTACACTAGAAACTGACTGAGATATATCGAATTCGATTGTTGATTCTAATTAATTTTTGCAATGCACTTCAAAACCATCAAGATTGAACTTATTTTCTGGAATTTTTTTTCTTATATCTTGTGACATTGTTGAAGAATGTTCCATTTAATTTATTAAGAAGCTGGTCTTTCGTAGACTTATTGTTCAGTGTTTGTATTACATACTCAACGACAGCTTCTTTATTTTCTTCGTGATTTATTGTATTCTTATTCATGTAAACAGTTAAGAGATCTCGGCACATTATTTGACTCATTTCGATTTTTACTAACTGTACTTGAGAAAAGGTTACATTTTCTGACAAGAAAAGAAAAGAAATGTTAGAGAAAAAAAAGCATATATGTTCAACTTATTTGCAGTGAGTANCCTAGTCAAAGCGCCGGACTCGTTGCTGATGGCAAAAGTGATTAACGTGGGCTTACATGGGCCTTTTATACCCTCCAGATTCGCAGCGGCGTCGGCAGCTTTGATTAGGCGGCTCGAATGACTTGCTATTTTCGCCACGATTCACAATCACTGTTTGTTTCGGCATACATATAAGTGTTTTGTATAGTCGCGTGATAGGCGCTTGTTTCATCCATCTCACGTATTTACATTCTAGCAAACCGGGTAGCAAGTGTTTTAGGGGTAGCATCTCAAACTCAAATTGGTGATAAGCAAATAATTACTTACTAAATGAATTAGACCCTCACAACTCAATGACATAGTATTCTAACTGCATGAACTACTGTGCCATGTGCAATGACTTTGTTTCCGTTGTAACAAATTTAATTCCAGTGTCCTATTGATTTTTCTGTTCACCTTACATTTTCCAAACCTAACCTAACCTCTTTAAAAAAAATTTCAATAAATTCATCTAAATATCAGCTAATTGTCAAGTAAAAATCAGGTAAATGTCATGTAAAAATCAAGTGAATATCAGATGCGCCATGCTCAAAAAACTTAAAGAAAATATCTCCTAATGTTCACCTGATTTTCACATAATATTCACCTTTCATTCACCTGAGACTTAGCAAAATAAGTAATAAGTGACAGCATATCAAGTTTCATTAAAATTTTGTAAAGCCATCAGATCAGATGCTAAAGAATTTTTGATATATTAGATAATTTAAAGTTTAATGATGTACATATGAAATACATGGATATTCAATATGATAGATAACTATGGAGTCAAGAAATTAGATGTATATACTGATATTTGTATTAGCCTTAAATTCTAAAGTATTGTCACTCATAAAACTCCTATGTACTTTACTAAAAAGGTGATAGAATGTATGTTGTAATATTTATATTTTACTTGTCCTATTACGTCTATTTTTATGTATTGTCTTTCCACTTTTACACTCTTTTGGTTTATGTAATAGAAAAATAAAAATAAAAATTTTAATGATTTTGCTTCGTTTATTTAGACTAGTCATTGTTACACAATTAATATACTAGCTCTACCCGGCACAACGGTTCAAATGACTGTTGGCGAGCAATGCAGAAACAGCATGGGTCGTCTACAGTTGTGCTAGCTGTGGACTACAGTGATAATAGCTGTGCACCTACCTGCATGTGGTGCCACTGCTGTTTTAGCATATGTTCGCGATCGTACTAGCAGCTCTTTTTTTTCAGTGTTGTACCAGCTGCATAGGTTTGTACAACAGTACAATTGGTTTTAAAACGAGAGAGAACGTATTAATACTATTATAACGTGTAAATAAATGCTTTCATACGTGCAATGCCAACAAACCGGTGAGACAAAGGATAAAACCAAGGCCACTTCTGACTACTAGTAGATATTTGAAATACTAGCTTGTTTTTGGTTTCAGTTTTAAAGTTCTGGAGAAAAGGTCATGGCCCAAAAATCTGAGAAAGTACCAGACAAAGTTTATGAATCCTGGATGTACTATATTGCTTGACCGAGAAGTTTACAAGTTTTGGCGAAATCACTCGTACGTAGGTCCTGTTTATATGTTCATAATATATTGTTACCTTCCCATCAAACATTGTGAGCATCATCTCATAGTTAATTATGCATCCCGGATTTACGTAGTCCTTTAGGTTAATAATTTCGTCATTCAGTCTTTTTTCTTCTCTTCTACTAACTTCAGCCGTTTCTTTTTCATATACTATATTAATCGTTCTGTATAACCTCGTTAAAGAAGGGCGAGGATTATCCCAGTAAACTTCATATGTATCAAGATTGATCAATCGAAGAGGTACGACTGATGAACAGAATATATAACCGTATTCGTATTCTTTCACTTCTGATTTCTAGTTATACACATTTGCATGGGTACCATTAAATTCAAACTTTACAATCAATGTCAACCTAACATGATCGGTACTTCCTAAATTTAAATTCAAAAAAGATAATAATTTCTGTGTTGTGTGGATGAGGAGACTTTGCAGCGACACACAACACTGGGATTCTGTAACTGTGATTTTATCCGGGCACGTTTCTTCTTTCACCTTTAAGATCTACAACAGTAAAATTAAATCGGATAATTTTTATACAACAAAATATTTTTATTTCAGATTTTTTCAGATCAGCAATACCGTTCTCGAGTCTATCTTTTTTATGTACATCGAATATTATTGTATGTAAAATAGACTAAGTTGATGAATTATAAAAATGACTGGATCTTTTAACAACAAAATATTGTTACACTCTCATGTACATAACCTATATTACTCAGGGGGTTCATCATATAAGCTATTTGTTATAAGTGTACATAAGAAAGTTGTAGTAACTCCAGAAAATAGTAAATTGATTAGTTACATTAGGATTGATCTAAAGAAAGTTCTCGTGACAGTGATGATTCGCATAAAAATTTATTAATGAACGTTAAATGTATAGTTAGCATTCAAAAATTATTTGAGTTCATTGATTCGTCGATCATAGCTTTCCATTTATACAGTCAAGTAAGGAATAAAAATTAAATAAAAATAAATAATGTTAAAAAGTTTTCAAAGTGACACGTATAAAGTTATAATTTTGTTTGTTTATTTATTCGCCAAAATGTTAAATTAGTGTTGAAAAGGAGTTTGCTGATTTTAAGAGTTGAATACTGGATGTTCATAAATATGCACAAGAGCTTATGATATATTAATATAGCAATTTTATTCATTTTCCAAATCGTAATAGTTAGAAGGAATACAAAAGGCTTGTAGGATACCGGCTTCGAGACGAGACGATACAGTCTCTGTTCACAAATAGCGAGACGAAACTAGGCGAGACGATTCTGTTGAAAGTCTCGTCTCGTCTCATTTTGTCTCTAGGTCTCGAAAACCTTACGAGACTTCCGAGACTCTCTTTGGTCTGGGTAAAAAATTCTAGACCCCTGAGACTCTCGGAAGTTTCGGAAAAAATCGAGACCTCCGAGACTCTCGAAAGTCTTGGAAAGACCACGATACGAGACCGAGATGAGACGAGACTGAGAATTTTTCAAGACGAGATTTTTTCGAGACGAGACTCGAATATATCGTGATGAGACGAAGGATATCATTGCATTCCTCGGTATCGCACAGGAAAAGAATACACCTTAATTTTAATTTACGTGACCACGTATACAAAATAAACGACACACATGTTACATAATAATAATAGTACATTAATTACCATTATGTTACATCATACCTCGTTGTGGCTGCGATACAAATTTGTTCCATGATTAAGAACAGTTGTCCTGAGCAAATTATAACTACTTTTTGTTAATTTTGCTTCGATAATTAATTCTAGNTATGAAATACATGGATATTCAATATGATAGATAACTATGGAGTCAAGAAATTAGATGTATATACTGATATTTGTATTAGCCTTAAATTCTAAAGTATTGTCACTCATAGAACTCCTATTTACTATACTGAAAAGGTGATAAAACATATATCATAATATTTATATTTTACTTTACTTAAGTAACCTTTTATCCCTGTTACATTACGTTGAAATATAGATAGATATACAGGGCGTTCTAATTTTAAGCCCAGAAAATAATACCACAAGATAAAGCTCATCAAAAGCTCTCGCAAAGATTTTCATAAAATTTGGATTCGATGGATAATTAACGAGATATTGTTGATTTAACAATCGATCAATTCTTCCAATCACAGAGCACTTGACCGGAGGAGGCGGGGCCTAAGCATTGTGGAGAGGTGACTACGCAAAGCTAAAGTCTTTTACGGAAAAGGTGTTAATAGGTATGCCAGGAGATAAGGTTACCGACTGCATAGATTTGATCAGTTACCGTACCAGCGCAAAATTCAAATAGCGAGGTCGAAATATTTTAACCGGAGATCTGATTTTTAAGAAATTATTAAACACGTCCACTACGCTTATTCAGTGCAAATTTTTTTCTCAGTAAATTTCACAGAGAAACAATTCAATTCAAATTTTTTTGAACATGCATCGCCTGATAAAAAAACCAGAATGTGAGAGGGTCTCATGCGTTAAGCTCGAATACTCAGTAAAACTCTTAATCTTTTAACGTTAAACTACTTGGAGATAAAAGTTTTATTCTTTGTATACTGTAGAAAAAGCTCATTTCACGCATTAACTTTGTCAAATTTATTTATTTTCTCAAATTTTTTTGTCTGATTTACAAAAATAAAAAAAATAAAAATAATTAATGAATTTACGATTAAGCAAGACATGTGCGGTTATGGGGCACACCTCTCTAAAGTGTAGTATTTAACTAAAAAAGGATCAGTATTTAATCCATACGAAGTTTTATCGTCTAAAAATGACAGCTACATCTAGAAACTAGAGAAAATCTCACGCTTTCAGCGCGACGGCTCAGCATGAATCAGAATGCTTATTCTTCCATCTACGTGTCGATAGGTCTTGAACCTCTTGGTCCCTGGAGTACCACATGACGAATAAACAAAAAAAAGCTTAAAAATACCGTGCATTAAAGATGGCTATTCATCGCAAAGCTCTAACGTTAATTGCATTATAATCTAAGATGACAAAATAATTATTCCTTATCTCTCCAACGTCCTCAGCATTAAAAGTTGAAGTAGGCGGTCAGGTTCAGCATGATAAGAATGTTTGATTAACAGGAGCCCCAATTTTTATTTATGTTAACTTTTTTTTTTAATCTATAAAGCAACATCTACTAGATTTTTAAACTACTTTCAGTTAAAAATGAAATTTTTAAAAAAGAAAACCGATTCTCACACATTTACTTAGTCTAATTTATTTAGTTCCTTAAACTTTATAGTTTCATTTACTTTAATTAAAAAAAATTTATAAATAAAATTACGATTAGGCAAGACATGTGCGTTTATGCGGCACACCTGTCTAACGTGCAAGATTTTACTGAAAAAGGATCAGTATTTAATCAATAAGAAGCTTTATCGTCTAAGAAATAACAGCTACATCTAGTAACTAGAGAAAATCTTACGCTTCCAGCGCGATGGCTCAGCGCGAATCAGAATGATTATTTTTTCATCTGCGTGTCGATAGGTTTCGAACCTCTTGGTCTCTGGAGTACCACATGACTATTTGAAAAAAAGCAAGAAAATTCCGTGCACGGAGCTTGTTCATTTATCAAAAATCTTCTAAATCTAGATCTTTGATTATCTAATTTCAAAACAAAACTATTCTTATGCCCTCCAACGTCATAAGCACTAAAATTTCAAGTAGGTGGAAAGGTGGATCATGGTGAGAGTAATTGACTAGCAGAAGCCCCAATTTTTATTTTTGCTTTTTTTTTTTTTTTTTTTATCTATGGAAAAAAATTTACAAAATTTCAAAACTACTTTACCATAATAAAAAAGTGTAAAAAAGAAGAAGCCCATTTCACGCTATTAGTTGGACAAATTTTATGCATTTTTTCAAACTTTAACGTCTAAGAAAGATCTAGTATTTAACCCATACAAAACTCTATCGTCTAAAAAATAACAAGTAAATTTAGAAACGCAAGAAAATTTCACGCGTCAAGCGCGATTGCTCAGTGCGAATTATTATGCTTTTTTTTTAATCTGCGTGTCGATAGGTTTTGAACCTCTTAGTCACTGGAGTACCACATGACGAATAAATAAAAAAAAGCTCAAAGATATCGTACATTGAGCTTGTTTATTTATCGCAAAGCTCTTACGTTAATCGCATTATTATCTAAGATGACAACATAATTATTCTTAATTTCTCCAACGTCCTCAGCATTAAAATTAAAAGTAGGCGGTAAAGTTCAGCAAGGTAAGCCTGTTTAATAAGCAGAAGCACCAATTTTTATTTTTGTTTACTTTTTTTTCTCATCTATGAAGCAACATCAACTGAATTTGAAAACTACTTTGAAATAAAAATAAAAATTTTAAAAAGCAAAGCGCATCTCATGCATTTACATGGTCTAATTTATTCATTTCCTCAAACCTTATAGTTTTATTCACTTTAATCAAAAAAAAAAAATTGAATAAAAACACGATTCAACGCATCAAGTGTGTTTATGTGGTACACCTTTCTAACGTGCAAGATTTTACTAAAAAAGGATCAGTATTTAATCCATACGAAACTTTATCGTCTAAGAAATAACAGCTACATCTAGTAACTAGAGAAAATCTTACGCTTCCAGCGCGATGGCTCAGTGCGAATCAGAATGCTAATTTTTTTATCTGCGTGTCGATAGGTCTTGAACCTCTTGGTCTCTGGAGTACCATATGACTATTTGAAAAAAAGCAAGAAAATTTCGCGCATCAAGCTTGTTCATTTATCAAAAATCTTCTAAATCTAGATCTTTGATTATCTAATTTTAAAACATAACTATTCTTATGCCCTCCAACGTCATAAGCACTAAAATTTCAAGTAGGTGGAAAGGTGGAACATGGTGAGAGTAATTGACTAGCAGAAGCCCCAATTTTTATTTTTGCTTCCTTTTTTTTGTTTTTTGTCCATGGAAAAAAATTTAGAAAATTTTGAAACTACTTTAAGATAATGAAAAAGTGTAAAAAAGAAGAAGCCCATTTCACGCTATTAATTGGTCAAATTATATGCATTCTGTTAACCTTTATCGTTAAAAAAGGATTAGTATTTAATTTATACAAAGCTTTATCGTCTGAAAAATTACAAGTAAATTTAGAAACGCAAGAAAATCTCACGCGTTAAGCTCGATTGCTCAGCGCGAATGATTATGCTTGTTTTTTAATCTTTGTGTCAATAGGTCTTGAACCTCTTGGTAACTGTTATTCTTATAAGATTTCTTTTTCGTCACACTTTTCCTAGGTTTTAGACTGGCAGTGTATTATTAAATATATCTGGCGTGTTTAAAAAAAAAATTTCATTGCTGGTTCTACAGGACTCTTTTACTGCCTCATTTTTTATCTACTCTAAAAGCTGCACCAGGTGGAAAAAATTTATATTAATGGACTGCAAAATAGTTACAATAACATTTCGAATTTTGTTATACCCATAAAACAACTATTCGATGTGTCCTTCGTTGTTTTCGACAGCTAAATTAGATCTTCGATTAATATTGTTGACAGATCAGTGGGCCATTGTTCACTCTCGCACCTCATCGAATGCCTGGACTACTCTTCGTCTGCAATCCTCAGCGTCTACAGGTTCAGTTTTGTAAACTTATTCCTTGATGCAACCCCACAGAAAATAGTCCAGCGGGTTCAGGTCGGGGGAACCGGCTGGCCACGCTATTGGACCTCATCGACCTATCCACCTCTTCGGGAAGGTGTCGCTCAGGTACCTCGTGACATGACGTTTAAAATGGGCTGGGACTCCGACATACTGGTAGATGAGTCTCAGTCTTGTCGCAAGTGGGACGTCTTCTAAAAGCCCAGGCAACTGATTTTGTAAAAAATCGAGATACACTGCACCGTTCAGCCGAGGAGGCAAAAATAAGGGACTAATCTACAAATCAAGTGAATCAGAGAGTTAATATCAAAACGTAAATTGATCCTAATCAGATTTTTTTTTTTTTTTTTAAATAATTAAGTAAAACGGTTTTAATGGTATTTTTCATTTGTCAATGTTACAATACCACAAAATCATGAAAAATTAGCTTTAAAATATTTTAAGTTGCAATTAAAAAAACACCAATCCGCAGAAGTAAAATTTCTTTTACACTTTACAAACGAATTTTTGACGGAAAACACTGCAAAAAAGATATTCAAGTACTTACGACGATATTATCAATGATTCCACCCCAAACATTTATGCTCCATCGGTACTGGAAACTCGTCGCCCACGTAACGTGTGGATTTTCATGAGCCCAGAAATTATAGTTATGTTTATTGAGCATGCCATTCCTAGTGAATGTACACTCATCAGTCTACAAGATCGTATTAACAAAATGAGCATCAGCACGTGCTTGGGCCAAAAAACCGCCACAAAAATTTACACGGCTCTGGTGATCACAAAGCAGCAATTCTTTTACGTGCCGATAGTGATGCGGGTGCTTCCCAGTATCCACTACTACAACGTGGACTCTGCTAGGGGTAACATTCAGCTGGCGTCCAACAGCACGAACTAAGGTTCGAGGGTCATTTTCAAACATGTCCTCAATCAACTCTTCCATTTCTGGCACTAAAACCTTACGTGGGCGACCAGCATCTCCGCGAAATGGTGAAACATTGCCCGTTTTCATAAAACGACGGTGACAAGCACCAATTGTTTTTGGATTCGGATGACGACAGACAGGCCAACGAGCACGGTATTGGCGAGCAGCTTCTTCAAGATTTCCTCCGGAAAGATAAAAGAAATAAACCATCTGCGTGTAGTCCTCAATTGCGCAGTTTTGCACAGCACGATTCATCACGACACTCACAAATGGACACAACAGACCAAGGAAACCTTCTTGCGCGAAATAATAAATAAGAGGACGATCGATTTTTCATGAAAAACAATGTCCCAATAAGCGTAGCGGATTCTTAAAAAAGTTATTTTTTTAAGCAAGTCAGTCTGACCTGCACGAACATAAATTCTTGCTTAAAGGCAAATTTAAATACAGGCACTTCGTGTACCGAATAATAAAAATTGACATCCGACGGATTCGATATAAAAATACAGATTTTTTCATCTTACCAATGTAGCTAAACCATGGTCTTCATTCGATTCCACAAAATACAAGCATAACTAACTTCTTAATAACGTATATTGATGTAATAAATAATTAAAAACCTGCTCTTCCATAAATAATAAAATATCTTTTTTTTTCAAAGTAAACAAAAATAAAAATTGGAGCTTCTGCTTATCAAACACGCTTACCATGCTGAACCTTACCACCTACTTTAACTTTTAATGCTGAGGACGTTGGTGAAATTAAGAATAATTATATTGTCATCTTAGATTATAATGCGATCAACGTTAGAGCTTTACGATAAATAAACAAGCTCAATGCCCGGTATTTTTAAGCTTCATTTCATTTATTCATCATGTGCTACTCCAGTGACCAAAAGGTTCAAGACCTATCGACATGCAGATTAAAAAACAAGCATAATCATTCGCGCTGAGCAATCACGCTTAACGCGTGAGATTTTCTTGCGTTTCTAAATTTACTTGTAATTTTTTAGACAAGAGAGCTTTGTATAGATTAAATACTAATCCTTTTTTAACGATAAAGGTTGACAGAATGCATATGATTTGACCAATTAATAGCGTGAAATGGGCTTCTTCTTTTTTACACTTTTTTATTATCTTAAAGTAGTTTCAAAATTTTCTTAATTTTTTTCTATGGATAAAAAAAAAAAAAAGAAAAAGNTCTTAAAGTAGTTTCAAAATTTTCTTAATTTTTTTCTATGGATAAAAAACAAAAAAAAAAAAAGCAAAAATAAAAATTGGGGCTTCTGCTAGTCAATTACTCTCACCATGTTCCACCTTTCCACCTACTTGAAATTTTAGTGCTTATGACGTTGGAGGGCATAAGAATAGTTTTGTTTTGAAATTAGATAATCAAAGATCTAGATTTAGAAGATTTTTGATAAATTAACAAGCTTGATGCGCGGAATTTTCTTGCTTTTTTTCAAATAGTCATGTGGTACTCCAGAGACCAAGAGGTTCAAGACCTATCGACACACAGATGAAAAAATAAGCATTCTAATTCGCACTGAGCCATCGCGCTGGAAGCGTAAGATTTTCTCTAGTTACTAGATGTAGCTGTTATTTCTTAGACGATAAAGCTTCGTATGGATTAAATACTGATCCTTTTTCAGTAAAATGTTGCACGTTAGAGAGGTGTACCACATAAACGCATATGTCTTGCTTAATTGTAATTTCATTTATTATTTTTCATTTTTTTTATTTTCGTAAATCTGACTAAAAAGTTTGAAGAAATGAATAAATTTGACCAAGTAAATGCGTGAAATGAGTTGTTTCTACAGTAAACAAAAATTTGAATCTTATCTCTAAGTAGTTCAACGTTAAAAGATCAAGAGTCTTACTAAGTATTCGAGCTCAACGCATTAGACCCTCTCACATTCTGGTTTTCTTAATCCGGCGATGCATGTTCAAAAAAATTTTTATTGAGTTGTTTCTCTGTGAAGTTTACTGAGGAAAATATATGCACTGAAGAAGCTTAGTAGACGTGCGTAATTATTTCTTAAAAATCAGATCTCCGGTTAAAGTACTTCGGCCTTGCTATTTGAATTTTGCGCTGGTACGGTAACTGATCAAATCTCTGCAGTCGGTTACCTTGTCTCCTAGCATACCTATTAACATCTTCTCTGTAAATCAGTTTAGCTATGCGTAGTAGCCCCTCTACAATGCTTAGGCCTCACCTCCTGAGGCTAAGTGCTCTGTGATTGGAGGAATTGATCGATTATTAAATTAATAATATCTTGTTGATTTTCCTTTGAAACTAAATTTTGTAAAAAGCTTTTTGAGATCTTTAGATAAGCTTTATCTTGTGGTATAGTTTTCCGGACTTAAAATCAGAACGCCCTGTATATTTATATTATTTTTATTAAGTTTCAAAACTCATAGTTTTTACAAACCCTCTCCTTTAATTTGTTTTGTTTGAAACCAGTATTTTCTACGTCAACATTGGAAGTAAATCTTTATTTCATAAATTGCAAGATCTACAGTTAGTGACTTTAAGCGATTTTTGCCTAGTAGCTTGTGACTTTAGAGCCAACCAAACTGAACGCATGGGCTCCAATTTGAAATGTTCTTGGAATTGTACAAATTCTTAATTTAATATTAAGAACATGTACTTTGCTGAATAATTATTACTGAACAATATTCAGAATCCAATTAAACAGACACTTAGATGTCTTATGTGCTATAATGTAAGAAAAATACTAATGTACTTACCTTGTGTTAGATACAGGTTACTCGAAAGCACATTTGTGTCAGATATAGGTTACTCGAAAAAAAAGGACTCTTGTTTATGTCTTAGTTTAATAAATTAAAGCATGCTTCTTAAAATTTTTTTTATACGTTAATTGTCTGTTGTTATCCACCATTAAGTAAACACTGTATCATATCGTTTAGTAAATATGATGGTAGATGTGTAATTCGTGACTTCCATAACTCGTAAGTATTAAAAATTACAGGAAAATTTCTTTTCAACTTGCGTTAGTCATTTTGCATTAACCAATTTAAATTTATAGTAATTGTAGTAATAACAACTTTCCGAAAATTGATTTTTTTTTATGTTGTCTGTGCTCCATTTTGGATCCATGATTTTAATTAATAAAATCATATAGCAGATTCTTTATTAATGACCTTTGAGATCCCTGAGTATGAATTATTATTAAATATATTTAAAATTTCGTCAGCCTTTTGTATCTGCCATTTCGACTTAATAGATTTCAATAGTCATCATCAGCGACCTCAAAAACCGCCTAATAAAAATCATTTTTGAGAAAACTAATAATTTTCTTAATTTTTTTTGGCCATTTCGAATCAACCATTCGAATTAACATATTTTAACAGCAGATTTATACTCAGCAACCTGTTCAACCACATTGTGAGAATTATTTTTTGAAAACTCAATTTGTTTTTAAATTTTTGTCCGCTATTTTGGATCCACCTTTTTTAATTTCCGAAAACTAATAGCAAATTCGGAATCAGTGACCCAAAAAACCCCATAGTGCCTATGAATTAATCAAAAATTTTATTTTTTTCAAAGTGTCGTCAGCCATTTTGAATTTTCGAAAACAGATCGCAGATTTGTAATCAGTGACCTCTTAAACATACGTATACTAATTTTAGCTTGATTTCACTGGTGCTTGTTATTACAATTAAATTGTTATTTACGTATAAATAACGGTACAGCGTAAATAATAAGTTTGTAGGTTATGTATTACATTTAATCATTGCGGAAAAACGATTTTATATTCTATGGCCAAAGACGAATTTAAAAAAAAATTGAAGTGGATTCCTTTAAAAACCAGGTGACTTAAAGTTTCGCCATTTTTTTAAAATCCAGACCACTGTGTGGCGGTGGCAGTAAAAAGAGCTCGATTGGTAGTTAAATCCACGAAACAAGCTGATTGGCCACGTCAGCCGTCTTTGCGCTAGCTTTTCAACAGAGACCTTGGTCCACAGTCTGTGGAGGCTCCCGCCTTGATCTATCAGCTTTTACGACAGAGTTTAGAGGACAGTATGGATACTCGATGACAACACCCGTGGACGAGCACTCTAAGTGAACCTTCTGATTGCGGTAGGACCGTGTTTGTCAAACGTTTTTGTGACATATTGATCGCATGAGTAATACTCGTTTCAAACGGATTATTTTTTGTTACGGTGAGTGGGAGTCTGGTTACCGAAATCTTGGGAGTAATATCGAATTCCACGGGGGATTGTCTCAAAATATTGAATGGGCGGGTGACCACAGACCAAAATTGGTCATTATTGATGATTTGATACGTAAATGATCCGGAAGTGGCGGTATCGTCAACGTATTTACTAAAAACAGTCATCATTAAGATTTGTGCGTCATCTTTAATTCGCAAAAAATGTTTTATAAAGGTGATGGCCAGCGCGATGTATCACTAAACTTGCAATACATTGTCATCTTAAGGAATTAACAAGATCAAGCACAAATACAACATCTTTCGAGATAAAAGTGTCTGGAAAATCCTGTGATCTTGTGAAAAGCGTATTGGGACCCTACTCTCCGACCATTTAGTTACCTTTTTTGGATCTTAAGCAAAATACACTGGACACTTGTCGATTTTGAACTTGTATTTTCTCAGATGACGAGTATCTGTACGTATACGTGGCTAAAAAATGGATGAAAGGAAGCGACACGGCGAATCAAGTTTCAATCGTATCGTTGTGATGGCGTCAAAGTCATGTTATCCATTTGGTCAAAAACACGTCACCATTTTGAGAGCTCTTTATCATCTCTACACCGAACAACATAGAGCTCCGTTGCGCAAAGCTGACACGACGCTAATCAAGTATATTTGCAAGTGCGCATTAAACATTCCCAAAGGAAGCGTTCTGCTTACTGCGGTGCACAAGAAACGCTTGCGTAGAAACGCCAACGGTCTTAGAAAACTTGCAAACACAAAAATTTATTCGTCGTCAAAAAAAAAATCATCATGCAACAAGGAGGAAGTTTCTTACCTGCTTTGTTGGGTCCACTCCTTGGAACAGTGTTGTCGATGCTGTACCAAAAATGGAGCAGGCAAAAAAAATGATTCTTTTGCCTTAAAAAAGCGTGGACCGATTGTGAAGCACATTTCTCAACGATGGTCTAAGATCTGTGCAAACGCCGGGTTCAACGATGAATTGACGGGACGCAGAAATGATCAACATCTTGAATTTACCGTATACCAACAAGCGACAAAAGTGGAAGAAATATCAACAAATTTTGCAATGGTATTAGTATATTACACCTTAAGGAATTGGACAGTGAAAGAAAACAACATGCTGACGCGATCACGGCTAACACCAAGACATCACAAGATAACGATCCCTCTGATGATGACGTCAACGAGGACGATAAAAAGCGTAAAAAGGAGAAAAGACAGGATGCCAAGATTATCAAAAGCGTACCAAAAAAATATCATCATAAAGCTACAGTTATCGTACGATGATTGCGCGCTACTGGTAACTTTGACTGGAGCAATGATCATACCGTCATCATAGGTGGCGTTCGCATACAACCATCAAACATTGTCAATCTAGTGAACGATACCTTGAGGGACAGAAAAAAACACACACCAGTGGGCCATGATCAGTTTGCAGTGGCACTTCGTATGGCAAACATTCTGCAAAAGTGTATTGGAAACGCTCAAGTATTAAAATTACTGATCGACGACGACGACGACGACGATGATAAATCAAAATCGCCAAATAAGAGTCCGAGATCTACATCGAATAGTGAAAGTTTTCTTGATGAAAGTGGTACTGAATCAACAGCGTCGCCGAAAAATAAAAAAAAACAACAAAAAAAGTTGTGCCTTCGTTGAAACAAGCGTAAACGTGGTGTCGACTGAGCGAAAAAGTGATCAAGGCAAAGAAACAGAAGTAAAACTCACGGAGGAGGAAAAAAAACAGCGCTGTCAACGCTTTAATCGACTTGCTACCGTTTGAGACGCGTTTGATGTACCTGGATACAAATTTTGCGGTCCAGGAACGAAGCTATCGAAGCACATTGAGCATGGTGATGTGGGTATAAATCCCTTGGATAAAGCATGTTGTCAGCATGATCTTGCCTACGCTACGGTGAAAAAAGATGAACGTCTAAAAGCTGATCAGGCGTTGGCTGAATTTGCTTTTTCGCGTATCCTTGCCGGAGAAACACCACTGGATGAGCGAACAGTCGCTTTATTAATAGCATGCTAGATGTGTAGCAAGATTATATTTGAGAAGTTCTTTTCTCCTATTAAGAGAGCCATTGGATCTAAGTCTAAAAAGAAAAAGAAGAAAAAAAATGATGCATAATACTTTGCAAAAACTTTACTACGAAGCCGCACTATTAACTGCATACATGGATGGTAACAAACTCGTGAGTGCTGTAAAAAATAAATATTAGTGATCGAATGTAATCAGTAGGCTAGAGAGTCAAGATACTTATAGTTTACATAGACCCGTAAGGAATCATTTCCCCAGAAGAAGGTATGAAGTGCGTAACTTTGATGACTTGTAAGAAGCTAATTTGATGGATTTGAGAGCTTTAAAAACTTACAATGATGGCTACGCCTATGTTCTCGTTGTCATCGATATCGTCAGCAAATATGTTTGGATGGAACTGATTAAGAATAAAACATCGAAAAACGTTGCCAAAGCATTTCAACATATTTCATCAAGAAGTGACGATCCACAAACAAAGGCTGCAATAGCTGAACGTTTTATAAGAACTATTAAAGAAAGAATATGGCGATACTTCACACACACAAACAATCGTCGCTTCGTAGACGTTCTTCCAAAAATAATAGAGGCATACAATAGTATGAAGTATTCGTCGACAAAGAGCGCGCCATCTGACGTGACTTTGCAAAATGTTGTGCAAGCACGTGTAAATATAAAACAACGTTGCGGCAAACATATTTATAAAAATCCAAAGTACAAGGCTGGAAATTTGGTTCGCATCAGTAAGACGAGAAGTGTCTTTGCCAAAGGTTACGAAAGTGGTTGGACTTTAAAATTGTTTAGAATTGTACATATCCCTTGCACGCGACAACCTTCAGTATATTTTCTCAAAGATTTGGCTGACAAAGACATTGACGGATTCTTTTACGAGGAAGAGTTGAGCAGAGTGCGAAAGGAATTAAACGAGAGCTTCTTCGAGGTTGACAAGATATTGAAAAGTCGAGGTTAAAGACGTTTCAAAGAATATTTTGTCAGCTGGGGAGAGTATCCTGAAAAATGTAATTCCTTGGTGAAAGGTAATTATCTAAAAGATATAAAATAAAGGACGAATTTTACCTTGTGTTACCTAGCAATAATAGCATGCTGTATTACCCCGATAATACTACAATGCATGATGTGACAAGATTACCTCAGCAAACTACTTTGCAAGGTTGATGGAGTGTTCGTATAACAGAGATTCGATTACCATTGACGTTTCAACATGCGATCAAAGATATTGGAAGAAAAATTGCCGTAAAATTCATACCACGGGTACGCAATAATGTACATGGAGAACGTCCTGTGATTAATGTAGATTATTGCATGCGCCTTGTTTTATACGCAAATATTGAAGAAATGTTACAAAAAATCAATATTTTTGATACCACGCGAGATTATGTGGTTTTCAGTTTTGAAAGTGGTGGCTACGTAGTGGCTTAGTTAGTATGTTCTGAAACAGCGCACAGTAAATACACGTATCGCTTACTATTATCCGAAAAATAACGTAGGATCTTAGGCTTTGAAAGTGCAACATGTGTTTTCTTGGAAAATAAAAAAATTTCATCCGTCCATCCAGTAAATCTTGCTAACGCTTTACTATCCATGGTAATGATTTACAGTGACATCTGTAAATTATACATCGTAGGAGACGTTCAATCGTGATTGTTGCGGGCCGTGTTATTGGACCTTTAAGGTTACGCGTACGGCTGTGTTAAAAATAAGAATTTTTTTCCTCCTATGTATTTACCATTGTTTTTTTACTAATTTCACAACATTTAAATCGATGTAAGGGACCTGATTGGTAGACCCATACGATTCGACCTCAGGACGCTGATGGTAACGCTTCACTTTACGCTAGTCGGTTGACAATTATGGATGTCTACGAGATCTACTATATCATACTAAGTGGTGGTGGAAGTCTGACTAAAATTCATGAAAACAGTGGAGAAAGTGTTGGACGTATTCACGTTGGGGCCCCCTATCAACAAGGACACGGAGGTATTGGATCGTTCCTTGCCGAGGTATTTCAACGAGTTTTACCACTCATTAAACGAGATGCCAAAGCTGTTGTCAAAGAAGCTGTTTGTGAACATTATGTCTGACGTCACCACGAGAAATATATCTTTTAAAGAGATACTTCGCACGCGCATGATGGAATCTGGTAACATGCTAAAGAGAAAAGCCGAAAAAAAATTGGACAATTTAGTTGCATTTGCTTCGTAGAACTGTGCAGTCAAGGCGTGAGCGTCGTAATAATAAAAGATTAAAAGAACCATAAGAAAAAAAAAAGAAGAAGAAAAATAGAACTACAAGAGATATTTTTAGAAGTAAAATTTATTTAAAAATGGCTGTTTTACACAGTCACTCGTGTGAGTGCTTAAAGTCTGAGCTTCTTTTGTTTGATCCTCCACTGACTCAAACAACTATCGAGGGATCGCACTCGATTCAGTACAAGCCAATATCATCGCTCACGGATGATTCATAGATCAAATTTGTCGTACCAGGTAATGGTGACGAATACATTGATCTTGTCCACACGATGTTCAGTCTTCGTTTTCGTTTTTGTCTTCGATTTCGAAGGAATTCCTTTCATAATTTCTAGTTGGAACGAGTTTAAATTAGCCTTCTCCGACATTGAGAAATATTTAACGACGGACGACAGTAACTTACAAGATATTAGGATATACGGGTCCAGCTGATCCTTGAAGTTTACGATGAGCTATATGGAGAAAGCCATCGAGATTGAAGAAATAAGACGACAATGTGCAGCGAGAGAGCTGCAAAGAAGTATCTTCGAAGTTTAGTTTTGAAAAGAGTAACGTTCGATTATTTAAACAAATTTTTTGTACATTGTGTCAATTGTAATTTACACACATTTAGCGAAATATCAGATTAAATTTTTTTACTCCATCTTCAGGTATTTGAGACTCATCTGATAATTTTTCTGACATTCTTGACGATTTACTTCTGTTTTTTGCAGATACATTTTTCTACATTAGAATGAAAAAATTATTGTTCAATGAATAAACATAAAACTAAAATGAAAAAACATTTGATTACATCAATTTTATCAAGTTTGACGTTTACATGACCATCTTGATTTAGGTCTATCATACCAAACGATCGGTTACTTGCATTTGAAAATTCAGAACCCTTAAATTAATGAAATAGTTAATATAAATACAAATATAGTTTTTTATGCAACTATTTTCGGAAAAAATAGGCCATACCTCGACATAACTTGATGGCAAATGCGTAGTTTGATTAATTGGATTTTTAACTTTCGATGAAGTCTCATCAGTCATTAGTGATTGAACGAAATCGAGTTTCTGTGAAATATTTTAAAAATTTACACAAAAGATAATAACACGTTTTGATCGTGCAATCATCGTGTAATTTTCTCACTTTGGTGATTTTTTCTTTGATGCGATTTAGCTCTGTTTCAACTTTATGCTTAACAGTCTCTATTTAATCTTTCATTTAGCGATTTTCATTAGCATCACTGTGACTAGGATTGAGATTGTTGTTCTGTTTTACTTCTGAAAAAATCTTTTTTTCTAGCATAGTTGCTGGTCGCTTCCGTGATTTAGTTGACTTCTAAGATATTAAACATGAATTTTAGACTATTTGTCAATAGATCTATTAAATATTTTATTAACCTTGTTTCATAGATCCTCTGTTTCTGGTTTACGTGATCTCACTATGCTATTCATTTTCTTCAAGAGATTATTTTCATCATTTAAATAAATATAATCAATAAAAAATATATAATTCAATTGATGATTGAGAGTGCTCTTTAAAATAAGAGAAACTAAAAAAAGATATGGATCCAGTCGCAGTCCTTATACTCGAGTGGTGATCAGATCACGAAACGAGAAAATGTTGCAAAACTATTAAGCTAGAGTATAGAGTGCAACTAGGTCCGTAAAATAAATTATTAGCCACTTAAGTCACGAGCTGCGTACAATGTTTCTTCCGATAGCAGATTCTGTCTATAATTTTGATGCAAATCAATACATATATTAAATATTATAATAACTATCTTAATTGGTATACAGCTCAGCAGTTCAGCACGCATACATACAGCACGGTAAAAGCTATATAGGTAAAAGGATACAACTATAGCTACAGTGGCTTATAATATTATGTACATATATATTAGGTAGACTAGAATTGGTAGCTTGGGATAATAAACAGACTGATGGTGGAAGGAAATCATGTAAAAACCGACAAGATCACCATACAAACGTTGACAAAGCAGTACTGGGCTGCACACTCTGTCAGAGCTCAAACTTTATCTGGAGATTGCAGCAAAACGCTAAGAAAGAAAAATAAACAGAGTAGTACATGCCGTTCATCGACGCCTCGTACGAAGTCTAGCCTTATTCACATTTTCTTATTTAAATTAACATTGGAAAATTTGGATAGACTTTGTACGAGACGTTGATATGTGTCTGTATACATAGCTACAGCGTTGAGAGATTTAATCGTTGACAGTACTCAAAGAGAAATTTGAAGTGGGCTATGTTAAAACTTGAGGCGTAATCTTAAGGGGCACGCGTAAGATGTAGGTGTAATACTAGAGCCTGTAAGAGTAACAGAGACGTTAAATACGTAATTTCTCTCTTTCTCAAATGAGAACCCTACTGAAAATATTCAGGTGACTTGTCATGTTATTTGTCAGGTGACATGTCAGATCAAAAGCCGTGCCAATTTACCATATAGAAGTGTCATGTAGAATTGTCATCTGAAAGTGTCATGTGGATTTTTATAAGCTAGATTTTCAGCGATTCAAAAGTGAAAAAGTAAAACTTGTACTTCTAACTGCTTAAAAGCTGTGAGAATAGTTTATATTAACAGTAAAAAAAAAGCATCCAGTAAAGGGATTTGAACTTGGTCCGGATCATTGGTAGTCGAATGTCTTTACCACTGGGCCAGAATGGATTAGACACTTGAGACAGAAGTCTACGTCCTTATCAGGTACATCTAAAATTAATGTTTATTTTATGATTTTATAAGTAACATTTACCGCCTTAGTTACCTAATTGATAACTAACTTTTTGTAAATGTACATTTTACATTGTTTCGTGTCTCTTAATACGTTCGTCAACAGTAAATCTAGTAATTGATTTTACAACTTCTTTTTGTTCACAGATGTTACTTAAACTTTTCAGATACTTTACTCTCCAAGGGAAAAAGTCTATTTTTAAAAATGTTATAAATTTTTTATAACTGCTACAACAAAGTTGTGTAGTACATTTTCCTCTTTAATACTGTAATGTGCGTATCGAATACCAACAGAAATGTATGTAAGATAATGCTTTTTACAATTTCCAATTCTAGTTAAGATAACAATTTCCAAATTTTTGTTTGAATCGAATAGTTTTTGAAAAAACCTTTTTTTATGTATACGCTTACGTTGCAGGAATTTGTATAATTTATCTGAGTGCTGTACAAATAAGTGAAAAATTTTTTTTGCTTGGATTCGATACGCACATCAAAGAATTAAAAAGGAACAGATAATCCACATCTTTTTTGTAGCAATTACAACAAATTTATTACACTTTTATAAATATACTTTTTTCCTTTAGAATCAAAAGTATATGTAAAATTTAAGTAAAATCCGTGAACTAAAAGTAGTTGTAAGATCAATTACTAAATTTACTATTGATGAACGTATTAAGAGACATGAAACAATATAAAATGTACATTTACAAAAAGTTAATTATTAATTAGATAACTTAGGTAGTAAAAGTTATTCACAAAGTTATAAAATAAACATAAGTCTTAGATGTACCTGATAAGGACGTAAATTCTGTCCCAAGTGTCTAATCCATTCTGGCCAAGTGGTAAAGACACTCGGCTACCAATGATCCAGACCAGGTTCATATCCTTTTACTCGATGCTTTTTTTTAACTATTTATATAAGCTTTTCTCACAGCTTTTCAGGAGTTAGAAGTACAAGTTTCACTTTCTCATTTTTGAATCGCCGAAATCTAGCTTATAAAAATCCACATGACACTTTCACATGACAATTGTACATGACACTTTTATGTGGTAAATTGGCACGGCTTTTGACATGACATGTCACTTGACAAGTAACATGAGAAGTCACCTGAATATTTTCAGTAGGGAACGCGTATTTTGTAAGTATATACTTCCCATGATCGATCTCCTCGTCTATTCAAGTGACCATTGATCCTGTCCTCGCAAAAAACTATCTAGGTACTGACATCAGTGACTATGCATATTAAGTATGTACATACATGCCACACTATGTGACAAAAACTGATATCTAAAGCCAACATGATGTTTCCAAAATATAAAAAAATTTACTGAAAATTTTTACTTTACGTACGAGAAATTTTAAACTAAAAACAAATTTTCAATGAAAATTGTTGTTTACAGTCTTTGGCGATGATTAAGCCACAGTACTTCTTCGCTTTTTTACCATTATCTTCTGGCCACAGAAATTTAATTTTTTCTCAATCGTCCAATGATACGTTTGAATTGTCAACGACGATAGATTTTTTACAAATCTCACAAAGTAACGTACCACTGCAAGAAGCGAGAAACTGCATTTTTCAATGCACCTAAGGTTTGTTGGAGAAGCCAGTCGATTCTCTCACTGTTTCCTAATGACAAAAAAAATCTGTGTGACTATAGCATATAAACCTTCTTGCGATTATTTTATTCGTATCAATGTAACGCTGTGTTCTGTTGAATGAAAATTTCCGTTTCGAAAAATCATGCAGAGGGACCATGTATAAATACAAGATACATGAATTCTCAAGCGTCAACCTTCAAGTTTAACCATCTTGAAAATTTTTACTTAATAAAAAAATATAGCAAAAGCGTCCTCTATACTGTAAAAATAAAATTAAAATGAAGAAAACTTCTTCTCATAAATATTTAACCGATAATATAAGTAATATCATTCATGCATAAAGTATAGAAAAGACCAATACGCTTAACCAGTTAATACATATTTTTACCGATTATGGATGTTAAAAAGTCATAATAGTTTCAGCTTTATACCAACTCTTAATTATTCGAAGCTGGATAAACTAAATATAAACACTAAATTAATCAATCGTCACGTACGGTAAGCATGGCGTATGCAACGTGGCCACCTCTTCTTACTGTACGAGACACTATGCCTGCAAAAGTAAATCATTTTCAATATATGTTTATTGACGTACTAGATCGATGAAATACCTCGCACAACACTTCGACGATGAAATAAAAGAAATATAGACATTGTAGAAAATCATGAAAACCGTGACGCTGTGGGTATGAACACTATGATTTTGAAGATTTTACACAATTCGATGAAAAGCTTATTGGTGTCGGTGTAGATGCGAATACTAAAAAAATTTGTTTACCTTATTAAAAGATTTTTGTTTTAAATTCAACTTGATACTAAATTTTGAATATTTATTTCTTATTTGTTTTTAGTTGGGCTTTAAAAATAATACCAAGTTTGACTGAAAATTATTCTTAAAAAATTGAAGTACTACTCAAATTCTCTTTTACCACGGTTTGTGGGTAGAAAATAATTTTTTTTACTTTGGGGCGCAAAGCATTTCCTCAATCATAAAATCACTTGCAATTTCTCTCAATTTATTGATAACCACCTACTTTAAACTCAAGGCACAAAAAAATTTTATTCTTATGTTAATAAAAGTTTTTATCTATTTTGCTATTAAAAAAAATAAAAAATCAATTTTTTAAGAAATAATCACAGTGACAAATAATCAATTCCTGAAAAATCAAGTACGTCATCATTAGACTCAGTTGACAAGTATTTGATGTTTAAGCGGAAAATAACGAAAGTTTTAATGAACTCATAGTTTACGGTACAGACTTTCTTTCACGGATAAATCAAAGGGTTTTTGATGGCAGTAAAAGTTGGTGAAAGTACTTATAATATAATGAAATTTTTGGTAAAAAAAGGTTTGACAAAAAAATGCGTTGACTACTTATTGGTTTTGATAGATTCAATTCTTCTGTAACCTAACAACTTGCCAAGAAATAATTACAAATTTTGAAAGTTATTGATTTCACAACTACCAACGTGTAGTAACAACAGGAGAAAGCATCAAATTTGTGAAGATTGCTTCCACTATTTAGGAAAGCTTATTAACAATAAAAAACCAACAAAAATTAGTGAACAATGTCCGAGTTCTGATGTGAATGCATTTTCTGTGGAGTACGATTTAAATGCGAGCCTTAGAAAACGTTTTTGAGTTGAAAAAACTAAGTAAATAAATTAAAAAACATAGCTCTGAAATTATTAACGATGGAAATCATGTATATGACTTTACCTCATCAAAACAATATTTTAATTAAAAAAAAAAAAAAAAAAAAAAAACTAAAAGGAGAATTTGACGTACGCTTATTACGGAACACAGATGAGGCAATATCTGTTTCAAAAAGCTCGAAAGGTGAAATTTGGCTTATCCAAACTCAAGCATTGAATATATCTCCAAAATGCAGAAAAGATTATCAGTTTTTGGCAGGAAATTATAACAGCACTGAATCGAAACCGATCTTGAATACATTTTTAAACCATGCACTGAAGCTTTAAAAGATTTATTCAGAACAGGTGTAGATTAAATCAACAAATCAACAAATACTGAGGAACACAACATTGTTATCACGCCTATAGCAACATTAGATTACCCTGCAAGAGCCAAGGTTCAGAATCTTATGCAATATAATGGACAGTTTAGCTGTAGTTTATGCGAACACCCAGGTATTACTTACAAAACTAGAAATGGACATAGCAGAATGTACCCACTGCATATAACTATTTTCCTGTTTTACGTACAAAGGAAAAAATAATGCTACAGGCATAACAAGCTATTCATAATAATTTTAAGCACATGAATAGCGTAAAAGGCTCTACGGTATTATGTACAATACCTTATTTTGATATTTTAAAATCATTCGTACCAGACTACATGCACGCTGTACTATCGGGAGTAATGATAATGCTTATGTATCTTTGGTTCAATCAAACTAACAATGAAATGCCATTTTACGTTAGAAAAAAAAGCAAAGAGATATTATTGATAAATTTGTTTCTAAAATCTCACCACTAGACTACGTTGCAAGAACTCCAAGACCTTTGAAATATAGAAAATATTATAAATTGTCTGAAATTAAATTTTTTCTTATTGATTAGTGTCCCATTACTTTAAAAGATATCATACCTAAAAACTATTATCAACATTTCTTACTCTCATCACGCGCGATACGAATGTCATTGCAATCAAAATTCACAATAATGAAATTGATTTAGCTGAAATTTCATTAACATTATTTGCTGATCGTACACAAAACTTATATGGGCTAAAAAAATGTACCATTAACGTACATCAGTTAAGACATTTTGCAGAATCAGTGAGATTGTGGGAACCTCTGTGGGTTTGGTCTATGTTTACTTTTGAAGACGGAAACGGCTATTTTATAGCAATCAATCATGGTCCGAATAAAGTAGATGTTGAAATAATGAATACTATGAAAATGGTTAACGCTTTTTATGTATTGAAAAGTAAATTATCAAATTATTTGTCTGACGAGTCAGATCAAATTGTATCAATTGTAGGTAGTTCACAAAAAAAATTGAATAATAACGAAAATTAAAATGAAGAAAACTTCTTCTCATAAATATTTAACCGATAATATAAGTAATATCATTCATGCATAAAGTATAGAAAAGACCAATACGCTTAACCAGTTAATACATATTTTTACCGATTATGGATGTTAAAAAGTCATAATAGTTTCAGCTTTATACCAACTCTTAATTATTCGAAGCTGGATAAACTAAATATAAACACTAAATTAATCAATCGTCACGTACGGTAAGCATGGCGTATGCAACGTGGCCACCTCTTCTTACTGTACGAGACACTATGCCTGCAAAAGTAAATCATTTTCAATATATGTTTATTGACGTACTAGATCGATGAAATACCTCGCACAACACTTCGACGATGAAATAAAAGAAATATAGACATTGTAGAAAATCATGAAAACCGTGACGCTGTGGGTATGAACACTATGATTTTGAAGATTTTACACAATTCGATGAAAAGCTTATTGGTGTCGGTGTAGATGCGAATACTAAAAAAATTTGTTTACCTTATTAAAAGATTTTTGTTTTAAATTCAACTTGATACTAAATTTTGAATATTTATTTCTTATTTGTTTTTAGTTGGGCTTTAAAAATAATACCAAGTTTGACTGAAAATTATTCTTAAAAAATTGAAGTACTACTCAAATTCTCT
>NW_019379837.1:103190-131298 GCF_000648655.2 Copidosoma floridanum
TTTATTTACAATAATATATTTTATTTTAATATTTGTAGTTTAAACATGTCGTCACTCCAGCAAGTTCTAATTCAGCGATACTGCAGATGGAAAATATATTTCGTGAAAAAAGGGTGCGTTTTATCACAATCAACTTCTCAATAAGGACTGTATATTAATAATAAGGATGGGAGAAAGTTCAATGGAGATATTAACAAATTTTATAAGGATATAAATGTAAAAATTTTGTAACGACTATTTACAATCAATCAACCTGCGTGTTAATAAAAAAATGTAATTTAGGTAATTATTACGTATCTATTTACCTATTTTGGTAAAAATATACAGTTTGTTAATAATTACTCCTTACATTATATGTTACTACAAAATGTAATACAAATGACAATATTATTTTATTATTCTTGGCTTCGAAAAAATGTTAAATATGGAGAATAAATGACGGTTATAAGCTGTAATATACCTTACATAATGAAAAATTTTGTCATCATTATTGTAAGGGTAAATAGTTATCTATTTGAATTGGTCTTATGATGAGATTTTGACAAAAATCTTATTAGAGTGTTAGTTACTAGTTGGTAGTTAGATTTTACCACAAAAGTAGATGGCGCTGCAGTCATTCTTGGACCGAATATACAAGCCATGTTAAGTTATGAGAATACTTTTACTTTTAAATTTTATCAATCGAAGTGAAAGATAAATGTACAAATAAATCTAGAGTTATTGGTAGTGAGCCTAATCATGTGTATATATATGGTGCATTTCACAATAACTATGATATTCTCACGCCCCAGTTGGGATTTTTAAAATTAAATGTTTAGAATGTTTTAATTTTTTTTCTTTTATTACATAATGTCCAAGCTAGTTTTAAAATTTTGAGCCCAATTTTACCATCATTGATTGAAACCCACATTAATTTAAATGCATTTTTTTTAATTTTAAAAGAGCGTTACGGTCATATCAAGTCTGTACACTACAGTCATCTAATCGATGGTCTCCCAATCCCTCGAAGATTTTGGGCGTTATAAATAGGACAGCTTATTTTATGGGAAAAACCCTCTGTATTCGCGTCGATGCTACAAATAGCTAAATAAAAGTTTGGGGCTGCAAAAAAACTGACAGTGTTGTTATACAGTCCAGAATACAAAACGGTTAATTCTAAGTGTCTGAAAATTAATCCCTTGGCCAAATTAAATTATTTGTGGTGCCCAGTTCAGAAGTGTCGAAAGTAGGCTTCATGAATAAAACGTCTTTTACTTTAAAACAAAATCTTATTGACTTTTTTACACTATGAGATAATGTGCTTAACACATCAAACTTTTTGGAAGTTCATCGTAAAAAAATTAAATAATCAACGTATAGGCACCAGAATCCGCAAAAAATAAAACTTTAAAATGCTTCACGTTACGGTAATAATATTTTGGCCTTTTTTTTAATCTAACAGCCACGCAAAAAATTTTCGATACGATCTTTAAAATGCATTAAGGGAAAATTGGTTTACAAAAAAAGTTCTGACCCAAAATAATGTGATCCGTTGTTTTTAAACATAGGCTTCATGGAATATCGCATTTTTTGTAAAATGACCTATATACGTACATAGGTATTGATGAAAACAAAGCAGTATTCGGTAATCCTAACCTAACCTGCCAGTTTTGTAATGTTGGCAGTTGGCATCAGTGATTTTGTAAATTGGTAGTGAAATTCGAGTTTACGTCAGCTCATTGTCCTTCTACTTACTTGCTTATTTTGTAACTTTTAAGAGTAATTAGTAATTAAAACATTCGTTTTTTAAATAAGCTAGTACTATTAGTCAACTAGTTAGAGTATGGTAAGGAATGAAGGAACAAATAAAACAATACATTTGCATGTTAAAAATATTTATATTTTACTTATAAACTTTAATGACATTCTTAATCTAGATTAGTTGGATTGGAAGTTTCACAGCCTCTTGTAACAAAAGCGTCAAGTTTTNTCTTTAAGTTTATAATGAAAAATTCAATATTCTGATGATTACCAAACTGCAGTACATGCATATAAAGCAGCAATTGAAAAATTTGTCAATGAAGAAGAATCACCAGTATATGGGGCAAATATGTAACTGAAAGAATTAATACCTGGCTTAGAAGATGTTCTGTATCATGTTTCTCTAAAAATTAATGAAAGGTTGCATAAGTGCCCAGGAATAAATATTCCATGCTTTCAATTGGAAGGAAATCATTCTTTAACAGAAATCCACTTAGAAGATTCGTATTTGGGTAGCATGGCTCTCGTTCATTTGGAAGATGAGAGGGCATGGAAGGGCTGGTTGACAGTGCATCTAGATGATACTTATTAGTTTAATTTAATAATATCTGAAATCATCCAAAATTAAGAAATAAAAGTTTAAGGCTTTGATGAATCGTTAACTGGGTGGTCCATGCCAATGAATCATAAAAACATTAACGTAACTCCATCATTCCTTCGCATAAAAAACATTAGATATTAAATCGTAGTTGAACGATCTGGTGATCGATATGATTTACATTGGAAGTCTTGTTTTTCATTTAGTTATAAATTTGAGGTAGTGTTTTCATGTGCTGTTTACGTTGGCAGTAACTAGTTGAATGTTTCAGCAAGTTACTACTTTCCTTGTTTATGCCCTGAAAATTGAATCTCGTCAACCCCTCGTAATAATAGGTCATACAAAGTAGTAAAATCTTCTAAAGCAAACTTGTATGTTTGTGATACAGAAAACAGCCTTGCAATTTTTAATTCTAAGAAAAACTTTATCAATCATTAAAACGTTATGTGAAACCAGAAAAAATTTTAATTATTTGTTCGTACTGCAATAAGTTATATAATTCGAAAGATACTGTGTGTAAACACGTTGAAAGATCACATCCCCCAAATGATGTTATTGTTCTAAAGCCTATTTGTCCAAATTGTGGGAAGTCTTGTAAAAAACAAAATTTTTCTAGACATAAAAAATTGCTCACCACACAAAGAGTAGTGTCCTTACTGCTTCAAAACTTTTCATTAGAATGGCATCGGTAACTATTGGGCAAAATGTTTATGTAATCCAACTGCTTTATAGTGGATAGTTTTATCAAATATAATTCTTTTTTGTTTACAGTGATGTTTTTATCAGATCGTATGGATAAAAATTTTCTATTTCCAATAAACTTAAATACATAACAAAATTATTGGAGCGTTACAGTTAAAAAAACGAGATAAAATTATGAATTAAGAAACATCAAACCGTGCCATCTGATGGACAAAAAAGTTTAGGCAAAAGCGGGTAAAACTGAAGAAACCAAAATATCCTTATTTGATCGTCATCGATGCTGTATTATTTATTTGATTATTATTTATATCAATGTGTAGTCACTTAGCAGTAGAGCTCACGTTGGCAGCTAAAACCGTTCTCCAGATTAGAAAAGACGCATTGACGCATTTACTTTATATTGTAATATAAAACAAAATAAATAATATTGAAAAAAAATGCTATTATCCTATTTTATGTTTTCATGTTTGTTATGTTTAGGAAAAATACAAAAATAAGGTGCAATTATATTAAGATATATTAAGATTACGCAATAAATCTTTTCATGATTTCATCAATTACCGAAAACGTTACAGTGAGCGAGAAACGTTCAATCTTTGGCCTTTAACAGCAATAATCACAAAACTAAGACAAGCTGAACTTGTGTATACTTAATTCTGATGTTTTCAGGAAATGATAAATTTAGTTTGTAGAATTTCCGAAGGGTAAAATAAGCATTTACGTGCAAAATTTTTTTGAACTTTATTTAACTATAACTTTGATACCAAAGAAAGCGTAGGGCTAAGATATTATAAAATTGACTCTTGTACTTTATCTGTGGTAATATCACTTACTTCTTCACATGTTTTAATTAGCTAATAAGACGAAGTTTTTGTAACTGCGCAACATGGATCTTTTCCTACGAAGTAAAGCAATGTCAGTACTTACCTGAAGAAAAGAGCTGTATTATTCTTCATCCAAAAAAAGTGTCATTTCAATCTTTGCCTTAAAAAATAGCTACATCGTTGTTTCCTTGTAGAGAAACGTGACAATTTTTAATAAATGCTGGTCTACTACATATGTTTTAAGACTTTTTTTTACTTTTGTCTGTAATATCAGGGTTATACAATGTTTGGCACCTAAATCAAAAATTAATTGAGCTTATATTAGAAAAATTACAACAATGTTCAGCGAAAATGTATTAGAATAATTTAATGGATTCTATCATTCTACAAAAACCATCATATAGTTTTGATCATGTGTTTACACTTATAATAATAATGAATAATAACACCATCTTATTTTTTGTTTAAAAAAAAAGATTAATGACTTCAACAACAAGAAGATTAAAAGAAGATAAATGGAGACAAATTCTTGTGTTAATTAAACTTAAGAGCTTGTGCCAGGTACTTGGTTATCATTATTACAAAAAAGGTTCGGGAAAATGTAGGATCAACATGTAGAAAGTCTCGGAAGTTGGTGTGGGGAAAAGATAATAGGTTACTTTACCTGTAAGCAAGAAAGGAAATATCACTTATCAGTATATCGAACAAGATGTATCTATTGGCTAAACATTGTCATCTGTCAAACTAACCTTGGTTAAAACCAGTGACTGGAATAATTATTTTCTTGAAAACTGTCTATTTTTGAGACTTGCACCAATGGTAATTTATTTTCAAAAAGTCAAAATCTGTAACATATCAAAATTTCAGACAATTTACTCAAAGCCAAAATCCTTTGTGTTCAATTTGTATATTTCAAATTATACATGAATTATTTTGATAGGTCCAGATAGAATCGGTTATTCTCGTATTCGCAGTTAACGTTAACTTTTTAACACCAACTTAAAAGACGGGAACAGCCAGTTATACTACGACACGTTCAGTTCTCTGGTGGTGTTCCAGATTTTTAACCAGACAGATGGTGCTTTGATTGTCGACAAAAAGGGTCATGCTCTTTACGTCTTGACACAAGATATCATTTAACAGTGTTTGTAACCATACTGTTTCTTTGGCAGCTGTCACCGCTGCGACGTATTCAGACTCGGTGATGCTAAATGAAAGCAGCTTCAGACGTTGTGATGGCCAAGTAAATGGACCTCCAGTTATACAGAAAACATGTCTCATAGTGGATCTACAAGTTTTAATGTCACTTGCAAAGTCAGTATCTGAGTATCTGATGAGACCGTTTACATGAGTTTCTTTTGTATATAAAATTCCAAAATCCTTCGTTCCCAACAAGTAGGAAAAAACGCGTTTCACAGCCTGCCAATAATTGGGGTCGTGATTTTTGAAGTATCTACTCAAAACACTTACATTGAACGTGATAAACCAGGTTGGGAGACGATGGCTAAAAACATTAGTGAACCAACGGCTTTACGGTAAGGAACTTTGTGATCGCTTGTTTTGTCTTTAAGTGCCAGCTACACATCAGTAGGCAAACTGACTGGTTTGACATTACTCATTTCGAATTTACACGGGATTTTGTTAATTTAATCACATCGATTTAAAAATAGACTATTACTTTCTCTATCACGATATAACTATAACCCGATGAAGTAACTACGATCACCAACAGTTATTTTTAAGCTTTTACTTAATTTCTGTAACACACGATTTAAAACTTCCGCAGACTTGCATGCAAGCAAGCCGTCATCAACGAACAGAGCTAAATAAACAAGAGAGTTCCTGTAACAACCTATAAAGATACACTTATCAGCACTGCTATCTTCGAACTCAAACCAGTTCAGGAAATGTTTAAATCTTATATTTAAATAGCGAGGCACCTGTTTGAGCCCACAGAGAGATTTACGGCGTAGGCACACTACGCTGTCATTCTCTATGGGGCGCACATCTACGCCTTCTGCAACCTCTATCAGGATTCTCTCTTCAAGTTCACCGTAGAGAAATGCCGCTCAAACGTCAAAGGTCACCGTCTCAAGATCGTATTGAACGATGTATGCCAGGAGAACTCTCAGCCAGTCGTACCTGACGACAGAAGAAAAGGTGTCCTAGTAGTCCTCTCCCTCCACCTGCATGTAGCTTCTGGTGCAGAGATGTGCTTTGCAGTAGGGCTTATCATCTTTGGTCGCTTGGTTCACCTTAAAGATCCACTTGCAGTCAATCGCTTGCATGCCTATGACTCCGGCTATGATGGCCCAGGTGTCATTCCGGTGGTGAGCCTCCAGCTCATAACTGATCTCCTTCTACCACTTTCCTGAATCTGAACCATTCACAGCCTCTGTACAGCTTATTGATGTATTTGAAAAAGTAAAGGTTTTGACTGATGGCAGATCTGTCACATAAACGCCGTTAATGTACCACTGTGTTGATTTTCTTAGTCGTGGTACTCAGTTTCATCTTTTCCTCCGGCATTAACCAGCTCTGCCTTGACCTCAACTGCTCATTCACCCTGGTCTTGAGCCTGATTGCTCTGAAACAACAGAAACTCCTTGTTGTCAGACGTGGTGTCCAGTTCGATTTGGTCTGACGGACTCTCCTTGAATGTTACGTCCCTTGAGACAGTAATCTTTCTCGTAGATAGGTTGAACAGTTTGTAGTTGTTAGAATTGTCTTGATAGCCAACGAGTATCATTTTCTTTAATCGAGCATCGAGTTTTTTTTTGTAAGCATCTTGGGAATGTGTATGTACGCTCCTGTTCCAAATACACGCACGTGACCCATGTTTGGCTTCTTGCCTGTTCAGACCTCGTAAGCCATTTTGCTTGGATCGTTGGCAGCAGCAGACATGTTGTTCCGGATATAAACAGCGCAGTTCACTGACTCTGCCCACAGTGAATCAGGAAGACTTGTAGCCTTGAGCATGGTGCAAGCGCACTCCACAATTGTGTGGTTATCCCTCTCAGCTTTGCAATTCTGTTCTGGTGTAAAAGAGGTGGTATGCTCATGAACTATTCCAAGTGAGATTAGGTGACTCTTCAGGCGCTCATTTACGTACACAGTGCCGTTGTCACTCCTCAGAGTATTCAATGGCTTGTCGAATATGTTCCATACTTCTCGCTGAAACTCTACAAAGCGCTCATAAACGTCCGTTTTATGTTTGAGAAAGTACACCTATTGATAGCACGTGACGTCACCCTTGAAAGTAAGTATGAAACGAGCTCCTCGAATTGAACTCTCGCGTACTAGCCCACACATATCACTGTGTATATTTAATCTCTCTGGGACTTACGCTTCTTTTGATTTTTTTCTTAAATTAAAGTCAATACACCTTGCCAAGTTGACAAGACTCGCAAAAAAACTTCTCGTGGCTGGTGACTCTCATTCCGTCAACTAAATTTTTCGAGGTTAATTCCTGAAGAGCTTGCATGTTCAAGTGACCAGGACGATCATGTCAGACTTTAAGACTAGCTGCAAAATATTCGTTTCGTGAAGTCTAAAGGCCAGGGGCACAGGAATATTCTGCAAATCTCGTTCAATTGCTTTATCCCAGTTACAATCACCCCCTCTGCGTGTGATCTTCACATTATATTTGAATCGCAGTTCAAGTCCACGTGATGTGCATGCTCCGATGGAGAATAAACATCTCCTTATCCTAGGTACATACAAAAAAACGTCTGTCTCACCAATTTCCGTCAACAAGCCTCTTTACCAAAACAATACCTTCACCAGCAATCGGGTACTTCCCATTATCACTAAGATAGATAGTGTTGCCATCCCTCTTCAGATGGTACTCTCCCACGCGAAGTGCCCCTTGACGATACACATAAAACACTTTATGTCCTTTTTGTTACGCCATTATTTCCTGGTATCCTCCGGCTTTTTTGAGTTCACACCACTTTTTTGAGCCTGCTTCGAGGTAGCAGATAACGCTGCCATGTTCTCATTCTCCACGTTCAAGTATATTTCCTCCTCGATCGAGCGTTCTTCTAGGTACTTGACCGTTTGTCTGGATGGGTCGATGCTTCTCCACGCAGTGCGTAGGTTACGAAACTTGGTTGGTAGGCTAGCGAGTATCTTCGACATTATAACCAGATTCGAAATGTCTTGACCGAGATCTGTAAGCTAAAGTGCAATATTGCTTACTTTGGCTGCATGCTGCAAGTCAGAGTCCGTGAGCTCCATATGGTATTCATGGAAGTGCTGATTCAATAGTAGCTTGTGCGCCTGGCTTTTTCGTTCGTGAATGGATAACAGTTTCTTCCACATTTCATTTTCCATGATGCAGCTTAGCAGGCACTGTAGCTGCTCAGGTTCCATGGCTGAGGAGATGATGTATAAAGCCTTCGCATTGGCTTTGATCCACATTTTGGCTTCCGTGCTCTTGCGGTCCTCCGGCATCGCTTTCGTCCCGTTGACAATGTCCACTTACTTGTGAGCAAAAAATATCGCATTCAGTTGGAATTTAAACGCTGGGAAGATTTTGCCATCAAGCTTTGTTAGATGCGTAGTAGAAATTTTTTCGAACATTTTGCATTCGACTTTAACACACATGAGACAGTCTTTGTTTGACACTCCTTGTATTATTGGTATCTGAGACAGTGCAAGGAGAAGGAAAGAGGAGTCTGACACCGGGTTTCATACAATGAATCACAACATCTTGAGTATCATAAAGTATATTGATGAGAACAAGGAGATTAAGATATGTCTTCTTTATAGGCTTGTGCTGCGTGATGAACTGAACGCTGAAAAAATAGAGAGAGTCGATGTGCCAGCCAGCGCACAGTGAGCCCAAACTTTTTTTTTCAAAATTATCTAGAGACCACAATTTTTGACCTATTTGGATATTTTTTTTTATTTTCAAGCCAATAATGATTTTATATCGTTTTCTGATTTGATTTTATATCGTACTCTAAAATATTTTATGACAAATGCATTTTCACAATAACTAAAATGTAAGATGGTGGATCCAATATGAGGGACCAAAATCTGATCAAGTGCTTAAATCTAGACAAAAATTTCACTCAGGAATATTCGAGGTCGCTGATTACGAATCTAGGATTACAATTTGCGAGTTTAAAATGGTGGATGCAATATTGAAGACTACTACAGACTTACTATATGTCAACAGTGGCCAAGATATTTTCAAAATAAATGTAAACAAAACGATTTTCCTTGGTTTAGATCAGTAACAGTTAGAAATTTTCTATTTATCTCCCGTAAGTTGTATACCAAAATTGAATTGTACAATTTACTATATTTATATTGTAAGAGTTACAAAGAAAAGCTAACTTTCCTTGTAAAATAGTAGCGAATCAATTTTTTTATTTTCCAATTCATAGAAATATACAAAAAATATCTTGAAATTAATTATTATCGAGGCTTGTGATGAAATATTATAAATATTTTAAAGTAGATAATAATAGTAATATTATACTGAATATATAGTTCCATGGTGAGATTTTATTTTTTTCTACTTATAATAGTTCAATAATTATGCGGTGAATACGGTATGTATCACGTTACTGCAACCTGCACACTACCTATTAGACAGCTAGCTTCCACCACGTGAGCGTTATACAATATTTTTCATGTTGGCCTGTTAATATTTTAAAGTTATAGTAGAACATTACCTAAATTTCGTATACACTTGAGTAATGTAGCATTTTCTCTGGAATGTTTATTGAAGTACAATGGAAAACGTGCTTATACGTGTAGAATCAGCTTTTATAAGTAACTTGTTGCGTACTCTAATGCTTTGTAAAACGAACACTTAGCGTTATGATAAGTGTAGTAGTGATAGATTATGCATCAGTTGTGTAAAAAACAATTATAAAAATCGAAATTTATTCTGAAAAACAATGGGACAAACTTTTTAAGAATAGTGTGTTACATTATGCAACAGTACTCTATATTCTACATAATGGATACGATTATCGTTGTAACATTATCAGTGAGAAACAGATATTAATAATTATACATTTAGGGTTTTTTTCAAGTTAACTTTAGTAATTTCTCTGCAGCTGCATCGATTTCAAGTTTCATTTTTTTCTCGTCATTATACCGTTGATATCAAGTTATGTATGTTTGATTTGTAGATAAAAGTAAGGTATCAATCATGTAAAAATCAAATAATAATAAAGTGAATATCATAAAAATGGTAAATATCCAATGATCCTCGGCTGACAAGTATATGACGGAGCATACACTACATTTTTACCACAATTATTGAAGTATTGTAAGTTGATGAAAATAAAATCTCACTGAGTATAAATGTTTGTTGAGATTCGGGTACTTAATAATATGTCAGTTCGCCATATTGGATCCAGTATCTTAAAGTCACGAATCATGATCCCAGATTCGTAATCAGCGACATTAAATATCCCTGAGTGAGATTTTGGTCTAGATTTAAGCACTTGATGAGATTTCGGTCCACCATATTGGATCCGCCATCTTAAATTTTAATTATTATGATCATGCATTTGTCATAAAATATCCCAGAGTATAATATAAAATCATTATTGCCCGAGTTCACTGCGTAAAATAAGACTTATCCATTGAAATAATTGAGTTTTTTTAGCAGGTTTTGTTCATTTTTAACATTTGAGGATGGGTCAATCAAATTTAAAGTCAGAAATTCAAAATTGTCGTTGACAGATGTCTTGTCAATCATCTCACCTTGAAAATAAAAAAAAAAATTAACCCAATAGGTAAAAAATTGTGGTCTCTAGATAATTTTGAACAAAAAAAGCCAGTTTGGGCCCACTGTGCGGCGCGGTAGTGGGTGAATTGAGCATGCATATAGATCAAGAAACTTTTAGCGCATGCGCGATTCCAAAGCTCAAAGAACATACGTAACATGTTTGACACTTTGGCATGCAATTGCATTAAACAAATTCTTGATTTAATTTGTAGTATTGTCGAATCTTTAAGTTTATAATGAAAAATTCAATATTCTGGAATGTTAATATAATTTATTGATTTTGCTAAATAATGAGTTCTATTTTTTTTAACCCAGCTGTTAATAGTTTTAAACTGTATTTTATTGGACTATCATTTTTTTCAAGTATTATTTTTAAGTAATAATTAATTAGGTAGATTTGTTGTATTATGCAAAAATTCAAATAATAATACTATCTATTTGAAACACATCTCCATGTTTATACGGGATTGAGCTGTGGTTTCCCGTGCCCTGAATCATCAATGGCATTTACCAATGCTCGAGACGAACAATAAATATTATTCTGATGTCTAGCATGACCTAAGTACCGTAGAACACTTGTTACATTGAGGTATGTTCCTAAGTTGCGTGCTCCACTTCTGCATGTGCAATAGTAATAGAATAGTAACCTTTGTTTGGTGCGTTATTGACATTCACATTTGGCTCATATAATATCCAAAGTTGATGTCTGGTTCTGTTTCTATGTTGGAAATATATTTGTACTTTCATTATTCCTGGTTCTGGTATTCTATTGTTGTCGAGTAACATTTCAACAAAAAACATCATTATCTTCTATTTTTTATAGATCCTGTACATATGATGGGGCTAACCCAATTTGAAAAATTCCGATTGGTTATTGTTTTGAATATTTAAATGCTAAAATTTGAAAGTCATGCAACTTTCTCTCTTCCAGCCTAATTCATCTGTTAGTAAAGTGTATCAATAAGCACATGCATATAAACGCAAGACGTTTCATCAACCGAGTTAGCCAATGAAAAAATTTTTTTTCAATTTTGCATTTTTTAAACAAAAACAAAATAGCTTTGACTGCTCCTTACCACCGGATTATCAGCTAAAACTCTGTTTTGTACAATGTTCACTAATGCTGCTATTCGTATCATTTGTTGAGCCGTTTGTACATCAGCACCTTATATAATCATCAAATCGTAAAATTTATTATATTATCATAAAATAGTAACTCATATTTTAAAGTCAAACCATTTATTTTATTATAAACAAATGTTTTAGAATATTTTGAATATTATATTGTGTTTACGAAAAATATTTATACATCATACCCTTGCTGACAGATAACGCTTCTTATGTGATTTCAGAGACGAGAGTGCAGCGTTCTTCCCAGGTAAAAGTCGAATTCTCTGCTCATAGAAAAGTATTTTGCCACAATCCACGTATTTGCCACCCTTGCCAATGCTCGGAAGGTAATTTTCACGCACATAACGACAAAATACTTTTCTAGTAGGCAGAGAATGCGAGCTTTACCTGGGACCATACTTCGAGCTACATGACGTCGTAAACTATGTCATTTATGACGTCACATTGACATCGCACTTACAACGTCGCAAAAGAAGTAATGAACGATATCTCATAAGACGTAATTTACGAAGGTAATTGTTTAAAAAAATATAATTTTAAAGTATTTATAAGCCTCCAAGGTACTACCAACAAGATGATAACACTAAAACAGAGGAGTTTAAATAGTTGTTAAAGTTTGAAATTTTTTCTCCTCATTGAGGAAAAAAATATTTTACTTCATTATCATCAAAAAAAACTTACCCCTGTTATTATAACCCCCCCCGTTTTCGTGTTACTATCGCAATATTAGCACCTGAAGGCTAATAATTTCTTTTGAATCAGTTTTTCTACAAAACAACCTATGTAACTAAGGTATTTTGAGACGTTACGAGTGATGTCTTTAGTGGCATCGTAAATGTGATCATAAATGACGTCATATCTCAAAGTAGGGAAAGTTATTTTGCACTTCCCCTCCCCCCTGAAATCGTAGAAAAAATGTTATATTTCGACAGTAAAAGGTTAAAAATCATATACGGTACACGGGACGATAGTACAACATCGATTTCTGGCTGCTTGCCTTATTACTCACTCGGGAGGGAATGCTATACTTCATCCCTTGTGGCATAATATACTATTGAAAATAAAGTATTAAAAATACATAAAAATATAAAATCATTATTCTCATCATAAATACGATAAATTATCAGTTGTGTTTTCAAAGTATTTTTTGTATTTAACTAAAAATTTTTTTTACATTCCATTGATTTTTTTAAAAATATCAAAAACTAAACATAAATGAAAGCATAATTTCAATGATACCACTTAGATATTAAAAATAGGAAATAATCAACACCTGTTTATCATTGCTCCTGTAATATGGTATAAGTCGCCATTGTTTGGGAGAACTTAAACGTATTGAACGTTGTTAAGCAATTTGAATATTGATTTCAGATGACCATTTCTTACTTCAACAATTTATTTTATTTTGGTTATGATGCGAGATTGATTAGCATCTTTAGTGGACAGTTTGCGTTCTCCTTGTGCAAGTAACGGAGGCATCTGACAAATCAAACGGGTTTCCTCAAATAACTCAACAGCATCACGATATCCTCTATCAACAACAACAATATATCCTGCTTGAAACTACTCATTGATGTCTATGTCATTGTCCAATTCAGTTTGAACCATATCTGCATCATTTTCTCTATAATCAGAAAAGTAAGGACCGTTAATATTAAGTATTTAGCCATCTAAAGCAACTAGTAGTGCTGGCTTAAACAGATGACGTCCTTTGTGCCAAGAAAATGTCTCACGAAAAGCACAAAAATTTCTGGTTTTATGGCAATACCTTTATGTTCTATCAATATATACTATGGCTGCCGCACTATTTGGTTGCAAATTATACAGAGTAGTGACAAAGTCAGTGACATGCTGTTGTATATAATTATCTGTTGTGACTGCATGAAATCCTATACTTTCTGGAACAAATCTTTTGTCATAAGAGATTGTCTCACGGTGGCAATAGTCATACAGGTCTCTCGTCTACTACTGTACTAGAACATCGTAGTTAAGAACTCATCCGAAAGGGCTTGTCTTAATTTGTACAAAAATATTAGCAAATCTGTCCTTTTTTCGTATCAGAATCACTTTTCACAAGGTTTTTGGAAACAATCGCGAAAAAGTTCATTGAAGCGTCCTTTTGTTAGTGATGTCAGAGTACACATATCTTCATGAGACAAACCACTTTGATTGCAAAATTTTCTTTGCTGTAAAAATTTACGTAACCCTTGCATAAAAGACTGTAAATATCTTTCCTAAATAACACAAGCCAGTTCTATACTTTGCATGTCGTTTAGCAAAAGGCGTGGAATGTAACCATTATCGTCTAAGTGATGGTTACATGATCTCACTATGGTTAGGGAAAAAATATTACAATAATAAAATCCTTCACTTTGCATTTGTCTGAAAGCCTTTGTATATTATTGACGTTATTGCAAATAAAGCATGAATTGTTTTGCTTAAAACATGCAGGAAACGTTTTGGGTTAAGAATTTTACATCTGTTTCTGACACTTCTCAGAACAAAGGTCTTCTCATTAAAAACATATTTTTTCGGAATGCATACAGTTTATTTAGTCAAGTAAAAAGCTGTAAGAAGTGAAAAAAATTTAATTATGCTAAAAAGTACCGTGCATCCCTTATGCCATAAAATAATTATTGGCCTCAAAAAGCCATTGATTTGCAGTTTCTCCCGTATAATCTGTAAACTGGGATATTTTTTAAAGCTGTAAAGATTGAAAGCTCACAAAAAATATATAATTAAGAAATTTTTATCTCTTACCTTACAACTTTAAACCAGAGCAACGAAGTCCTGGAGATTCATCTCTACGTTTTTTATCGCAACAAAAATACAAATACATATTCTACCTATTTAAAAATCTAAAAGATTTAAAAAATTACTATGAGGGTTGTTGTAAAAAGTCGATCTCTCACTTACTAAATTCTTTCATCATTTTCTTGACACCTAAAATTCTATTCATGAGATACATTTGAAGTTTTCCTTCCAATTCGACTTCTTGGGACTTTTGGCATGCTTAAGACTTTTTTAATCCCTAAAGGCTGCTGTCTGTCAACATTGTTAAGTTCTAATTTATTTGTTGGCAAGGTACTTCGTCGTCCAATTACCCTGAAAAGGACCAGTGAGCTCCTTCAGTAAACTCTTTCTTGACTGAAGTTTTCAGCAACTGTGATTGCCTCTATACCTTAGGGTTGATCTTCTCTGGCTTCTTATTGCAACACTACATTAATCAGGAAGAAACCTACAACGTTTGAGACTTTGGAGCTAGTTGTAAAACTCTTTGCCAACGTCTCCTGGTATAATGTTCAGAAAGTTAGTATCTTAAACACCTTCTTTTGCAGACTCAGTTGTTTTGGTGATCTAAAGTGGAGAGGTTGGTTCGTGATGCTTGCCCGTTGGAAAGAGTTCCGTTGGTTCAAGTTTACTTTTTCTTCATAGCTGTTAGGTTTCCCCAGGGCAGACCTTGTAAAGGATCGGTAATTCCCAGTTTAATGCTTAAGGTCGAGAGGATAATATAGGGTCATCAGTCACCGGGGTTCCTTTGCAACGAACCACTCTGCTCGTGACGTCTGCCAGTAAATGACTGACTTGATATAATCGTGGCTGGCTTAACATAATCTTTTAGTTGACGAATTGTCTCCAGAAATCGTAGTAAAAATGTATTTGTTGGCAAGGTAATTTGAACTCAGGTGGCCCTTAAAAGAATCGGTGAGATTGATGGTTAAGAAGGGAACGTAAATACTTATAATGGTCGTGAAAAGGGCCAGTGGTGAAACTTGCAGCGATTCCTTATTATTATTTTTAATGATGGAGAGCCAGCTGCATGTAGCTTGACTCTTATCCTTAGAGTCTCTCTGTACAGAGACCGTTCATAAAGGAAATGTTCCACTGATCAAACAATATCTCATTTTCAAGTCATTCCCTGGATAACCCACCACTCATTGTTAGTCGGGAAAGTAAGACCAGAGAATACCTTCTCTGTAGGTATGCCGTTAGGACGACCACTAAAAAGGAGGCTGTTGTGGCTGCCCGTACTCTTCAGTGCTGTCTTCCCTAGCTCACATTTGAAGAAGAAAATTTTCTGCCACAAAGCTCTGAAATGCTGGAGCAGGTTGTGCTCTGGCTAGACACGTCTCCTGGTATTTCACCGGAGACGTTGACGTTCCAAACGCCTATTTTTCCGTGGCACTTGGTTATTTTGGTAATTTGGGGTGCAAACCGATTTATTTAACTTGCTCATGAAAGATTAGTGTCATCAGTAGCCGGGATGCCCAGCTGCACGAAAAATGACTCTGTTCTTGGTACAGTGCCGATGATCGACTACGATAATTGTCCACTTCATGGGGCATCTCATAACCACTCTTCACTATCTTTGATTGCAGGTGGCTTTAATTTTACCTCAACGCCACCTAGCGGATCCTACTGAACTAAACGGCGTTGGCCACAATGGTCAAAAGTTTGCTGCCAGCTGCAACCTTCAGAGCGCTTCTTTATCAGCGCCACTACCAGCCCAGCTGTAAAGTATCACTGATGTACACATTTGTGTGTATCTATATACAGTTCACAGCGATAATTCACAGCTTGGCCGTTGATGGCGCTGATAAAGAAGCGCTCTGAAGCTTGCAACCGGCAGCAATCTTTTGACCATCGTGGCCAATGCTGGAACTAAAGCGCAAAGCTAGCTTATTTTAGCACAACTTTGAGCTTATTAATCGCTATTGTTAGTAACTTTTTTCAGAAAAAAAACTATGAGAAAACCATCTCGGAAGCATCAAGAATCAGTATGCAAAATTTCAGCAAAATCGGTTCAGTAGTCTCCGCGGTTAGCGATTAGATACCACTTACGTAAAAAATAATTTTTCTTTATTAAAGACGTGTTAAGCCAGTCAAATTAGAAAATTTTATTATAAATTTATTATCATAAAAAAAATGATATAATAAGAATTAGTTCCAATGAATCCAATTATACTTCAATAATATTTTCAACTTGTATGTACGCTCTTTCAGTTTTTTATTTCTAAGTCCAGTATACTCAAAACCCTATTTTATTTAAAAACAAAAAGTACAGGTTGATAGGCAAGATAAGTCCAAGCGGAAATTTTTTTGTGATTAAGTAACGAAAAAAAAAAATAACTAATAGTAATATTTTATAAAGTCCAGANTTAGTTATTATTTTTCATCATTTTTTATTTATTTTTTTTTTTTCGTCAGGAATGTCAATATAGAGACATCAAAAAAAGTAGAAACTAGAAACAACTTTTATGATTAATGATCATTATTTAATACTTGACTTTTAAGATTTTCAAAAAAACTAATAGCTATAAATAATTGTTAATAATAGATTACATTTATTGTTTTATATTTTATATTAGATTGAAAAAAATAATAAAAAATGATGAAAAATAATAATCTTCATGGTTACGGTTGTACCGTTCGATCTCAAAAACAAAAAAAATAATAACTAATAATAAGTATTTAAGAGTCTTAATAACAACCTGTGACAGGCAATGGTAAATAAGAAGTCTTATTATTTGTCTTAAATCAAGATATTAAAAAGTGTTATTATTTTTTTTTATTTCCTACTAGTTTTTGAAAATAACAATTACCAACTCATCAAACAAAATTATTTCCGCTTGCGTATGCATGAGCTTTGCTGATTTCGCTGTTTCAAGTAGGTACATGGTTAAGCCCATTGTCTGACCACATCTAGTTGTCAACAACTGTTACTTTGCCGACAACAAGCACTCTTATAACTTTTCTCATGACTTTCTGCTATCGCAAGAATATACCATAACAGCGCGCCTGCAGTACTTTACAGTCAGTTTACGCACGAACCTTGTGTCACCGACAAAGCTGGTAATTCTGATACCAAACTCACGTAAGTAGACGTCAAATTTTTTTGTCAAATCAACACAAACATTTATTATCTCTTGTTTTCTCTCTCAATTTCTCTCTTGGACTGTAAAGTATGAATATTACTCGTTGTTTTCATAACATAAATTTTCGTAATTTGACTGAATTATATGACTTTTATATAGTAGCTAACGGAACTTAACAGAATTACTTTGATCATGGCTATGCGTTTAAAATTCAGAAAAACTGACTTAACGCACATTAGGAATCCTTTTTTACTCCAGTTTTGAACAGTTCTTATAGAAATTTCGATGAGCTACACGTACACTAATTCACAATGAAAAAAACTAATTCGTTAAATTAAAGCACAAGTTTTCACTTAGGTAACTACGTTCTGTACGTTTTTTATTGTTGACACATTACAAGCATTAAAATACTATCTTAACCAAATATTTGGTGAATTATTTTTTTTGTTTATTGATACAATCTTATTACTTACGACATAAACTAGTGATACTGACAAACTCAATAACTGGTACACATACAAGTGTCGATTTTACTAATATTGTGAATATTAATAGATAAAATGCTAAGATTTTTAGAAGTAAAATTTAAGTAGTTTAGAATTAAAGTTTTACTAACAGCAGTTCTCAACTTACGATAAAAAAGTTCATCACCCTCCACTTTTTAGATGTTTACAAATTTTTTCACATTCCTGGATGTATGTAAAAAAAAGAGTCGTATCCCATAGATGTGCTCATAATCTTTTTTCTTAGAAAAATAAAACTTCCTTATTAAGTTTTGAATATATATATACATAATAAATAAAACGTGGAACTGCTCATGTATAGGTGGATCATTCTACTAAAAATAAGCTATTTCGTATCCCTGTAGATTATAATGTTATATAAGAGGATATTCATCTAAAATTTGTTTTGGATTGTCAAGGGGTTCTTTTTGCCAAAGGCATGACAAAATTTATACTATAAAGGAGTATTTTTTTAATTTAATACACAAAAAAAGGAGCTCAATTAGCGTTACAGGATCGTTTTTCACTCAAATATTAACAGTTTTGATAACACCTGTGATCAAAATCATAATTTTTTAATTTTTCTGCAGTATGGAATCTCAAAGTTGTCGACATAAACAATTTTTTTATGCATTTTAGAACATTAAAAAAAATGTATTAAAAACTTTGATGATATTTGATGAAGGTTTATCGTTTATGAGGAGATTTATTCACTTGCTAAAAAAAATGTACTTTAACACGCTCAAAGTACACATAGGATTTTTCAATGTTTTTCACCAGCCAAATTTTCGGAATAAAAAGTAGGAAATTGCAATATTTAACTCTGCTCTTCGGAGTAAAAGCAATTTTTCAGCTTTTTATGCACAAATTTCGAGGCTAGAAAATTATTTACGATGAAAAAAAAAAGTTTAAATCGATAGGAACACTACACAGGAAAACTCGTATCAAAAAATATGGGTCTTATGCATTTTAAAGAAATATATGTGCAAGCGTATGCAGCTAGCTAGTTTTTTTAAATGGAGAGGTACGTCTTTACAAAGTTGCTTCTAGAATTTTTAAACTAAAAACCGTTATCTAAAACTTGTCTGAGCCGTTCTCAAAACCTTAAACTATAATGTTGTTCCAAAAAGAGATTGTTTATCGAAAATCCATAACACACTTTGTTGACGTAACTTGAGTTTCCTCCTACTTTTTTTAGGTAAGTTCTTATCACTCAGACATTGTTTAAAAGTGTTTTTGTGAGTCAGATCTTCAGTATTTTCGCCTCATCTGATGGTGGAAGATCTATGAAAAATTACCCACCCCTAAGTTTTTTTTTTGGTATTTTGATTTTTGATGCATTTGTTATACTATAATAAACAATGTGTACTATTATTAGTAGGGCCTTAGTTTTGAGTAATAAAAGCCAGAAATCGGAATTTGTACGTAAAAGATTTATAGGCCAGGTACTATCATGATAAATAAACCTTAGTTTGACTCATATGTGTCGTTGTTAATTGGTTACATTATTCTCAAGTGTTTTGTGATATATTAGTTTATTTTAAAGTGATTAATGTAACGTATAAACTTCACTTCCAGAACGCTCCAAACTTTAGTGTCATCGTCCTTAACAATGTACACAATGTAGTAATACGACATAAAATTAAAAAAAATTTTTTTTTTTTATTTTAACAACAATTATTCACATTAACATCAACTGGTCACATACTCGAAATTTCCCTGGAAGGAGTATTGGTTGAATAATGTTATGCCTGTAAGAAAAAACTGTTTTTTATGTAACACAATTAAGTTTCGAAAATATATCAAAAATGCGGAAAACAAATTTTTCTTACGTAAACGGCCCATGGAGGTTTTTTAGACGAATTTTGCAGAAACTTGCTGCTGCATCAGTCTGTTGATGACATCTAACATGCTCTCCTCCATAAATAATTACATCTTAATACAACGGGGGTACACTCTTGGACCGTCAGCAAAGGGAACATGTACTAAGTTTCCGTCCCAAGATTCCCAGTGACACAGTATGCACTTTTGTAGTAGAATTGTTGCATTATATTGTAAAAAAAAAACAAGTATCATACTTTCATGTAAATAAACAATTATTGAAATCCATCTTTTGAAATTCAAAGTACTTACTAGCTTAGGTTAAACATGTCTATACGACTATGTTTTCTTTGCTGTTTAAACTGCGATTGTCACCATGTGTTTCAATAAACAAAAGAAGGTGTTCTCTTGCAATACAAAGCAAAGACACATTTTTAAGCTTTCAGAAAAGGGTCATATATAAAGTAGGCATATACTTGTGAGAGAAAACCGTCTTTTGTTTATCGCAGCACATTAAGACAGTTACAGTTCAAACAGCAATGATACATAGTCGTGTGGACGTGTTGAACCTCACCCAGTGAGTACTTTTAATACTAAACAATGGATTTTATTAAATTTTCTGCTTACATCAGAGTATAATAATTTTTTTTTTTTTTTTTTTTTATAGAAATGCAGCAAAGTGTATTAAAAACTTTTATACTGTCTCAGTAAATCGTGGGACGAAAATGTACTTCAGTTCTAATATCTTTGTAGGCAGTCCAAGAATGAGCCCCCATGGTATCACATGGTATCAAGAGGTAGTTGTGTATGGAAGAGAAAATGTAAGATGTCACAAACAGACAGCTGCAGCAGAAAGTTTCTTTAGAGTTTACTTATCTAAAAAATCTCCATGAGCGTTAAAAAGTTTTATTTTTTGCATTTTTAATACATTTTTAAAACTTGTGTCACATGTGAAAAATTTTTTTTTTTGCAGGCACTACATCATCAAACCAATACTGAATTAGGAAATATTTTAAAGATGTACTACTTATGTAGATCATATTTGTTGGAATAAAAAAAATTAATGTTCTTAAAATAAAGAAATATGTCATGACTACAATATGTATTTTGTTAAGGACGTTCATCACATTTAGCGGGAAACATTCAGAGAGGTAAAAGGATCATAAATATGCAGCAACGCTGTCAATGTTTTAGTTTATGTGGATGTACATGGGTCAATCTACGAAAAATGTTAGAAGTTCAGAAGTAGACAAACACTTTAAATGGATGGTACATCGTTAATATACTTTTTTTGTTTTGTCCATACCCAAGACAAGCTACATTTTTCTGTGCTCTGCTGGATCTGCAAGAGAAAAATCTTAATAATTTAAAATAATCCAACGAACAATTATTGAAGATACAATGCGTTTAGAATTGTGTTACGTGGCAGCATTACGAGCTCTAAAATTAAGCTTTGCCTCTGCGCCCATATGATGTACAAAACAGCTATACTTTAACGTATTACCTTTCTACTTGATAACCGAACGCTTTGGAAAGATACATTATAATTTTTAGCGTAACTTTCTCTTGGTTTTTATTTTGGAAAGATCGTATTTACAGACTCGTTAGCCTGTAACACTTGTAATTAATGGTGGAACAATAGAGAGAAATTCTTGCAACATTCCGGACTTTTGTAAAATAATAAAAACCTTAACTGGAAAACACATACATAACTACGTGCATTTGTGAAAACATTTTCCGACAAAATGGTAAATTTGTCAGATTAAGGTCCCACAGTTAAGGTTTGGTCATTTTTTCTGTGGCGGTGGGTGGGTGAGCAGGGACTTATTAATATGTGGCATACAGCCAACGCATATTCCTATACAAGTCCAACTATCCAATAATTTTTTCTTCACTTAAACAAGTAAGACACAATAATGATAAACATTACTAATTATAATTTCTTTTAATTTAATATAATCGAAATACATTAAGATAAAAAATCTACTTTTAAAACTAATCATAGTTTTTTATTTTGACATTCATGTTCTTATAATGCTTTACAAGCCTGTTAAAACTTTCTTTTATAATTAGGCTTTACATTTTTCAAATCATTCATCTTGTTGTATTTTTATTAATACGTTCATGTTTTTGCTTTCATAACGAATGAGCTGTCATTTTTAATGAAAGGAAATACTTGAGCTCCGATCAATGTTTTTGTTACATAAGTTATGATTGCTGGTCAAAAAAAAATGCTTTGTTTGTAGCCATACTACATGAACCTATGCTAAACTGACAATGACAAGATTTAGCATACAAACCAACAGGAAAGACAGCTAATTTATTAAGCATGTCAGAGGCTCATGATCGTTAAGAGGCAAAGGTGGGCATTTGCGCTCGTCAAGACAAGCCAGAGAAGGCTTGCAATCTTTGAGACATGCCAGAGGAAGTGCGTGATTGATAAGACGGGCCAGCAGGCATTGAAAACTGTCTAGATAAACCAGAGGCACCCAATCGTTGAGACTGGCCTGCAGGCGATGGTAACCACCGAGACGAGCCAGAGAAGGCTTGTGACTCTTGAGACAAGCTGGAGGAGGCAAGATCCTGTAGTCGATCCAGCGGGCATTGGCAACTGTCTGGGCAAACCAGAGGCACGTGATCGTTGAGGCTGGTTACCAGGAATGAGTAATTCCCGAGATGAGGCTCACGATCCTCGAGCCAAGCCAGAGGGCGTTTGCGCTCATTTAGGCGAGCCAGAGGCAGCGCACAATCGTTGAGACAAGCTGGACGACGTTTGAGCTCGTCGAGGCAAGCTGGAGGAGGCGCACGATCCTGTAGCCGAGCTGGTAGGTGTTGGGAAGCGTCTTGAAAAACCAGAGGCATGTGATTATCGAGACGGGTTGTTTTGCGTGTGCGATCGTAGAGAGGAGCTTTCTACGTGAGCTTTGTTCGACGTCATATCCACTCAAATATGATAACAAAAATATTTAAATTAAAAAAAATGTGCACAAGTTATGAAAATACTTGTTAAGAAATCACAAAAGGTGTATGTATGAATAAGAGAAACCATGCGGTTATGGCATAACCGTTATTCGGACTGCACGTTTCATGCATAATTTGTGCGATACTCATGCCTTACTTATAAATAATTAAATAGAATGAATTATAATTTGGTCCCACATAAAAATGACGTTAACAGATATTTTTTATCAAAAAATACGTACTTACATATTTTTCAATAGATAAGCTGCATTATCTTTCCATGTATTGGAAGCATCTTTGTAATATTTTTGACGTATTGAATGACAATCGGATTGTCTTTTTTGGCAATCCTCATGGCTTTTACTTTATCATTGCTCATAAAGCTAAGATTTTGCTTGCAGTTTATTTCATTTGCAGGTATCTAATGCTCTCTAACGTTATGTAAAATATTAAAAATCTTGGCTGACGTATATTGGTTAGAGTTCACGCATAATGAGAGAGGAATTGTTAGCAAAATAACACTGAACTACTAGAAAATGCAATATTTATTGAAAAGTATCATCCAACATTTGAAACTTTTTTACATCCATTGAACGTATAGCGTCTTTGGTAGGAAAATTAGTAAACGCCTTTTATGAGCCATCCACCTGGTTCTAGTCTACGGAACCTCGGACTGCATAACAGAAATGGTGGCGATGGCACTTATGTGACGGTAAATTAATCACTTCGTTATATAAGCTGATAATGTTATGTATAAGTACTCACGCAAAACTCTATGCTAAGGACAGAATATTTGGATTCCGATAGTCCAGTGCTACTCCAGGCTAATGCGCCAGCACCTTTATCTTGAGCGATTGACTAATTATATGCTAGCCATACGAGTTGTCTTCCCTTTTCTAAATTACTAGTTCAAATATCAATCGATCGGCATCACTTGATTAAATGCCTTGTGACGAGGATCTTTCTAGTCGATAAACAGCCATCCTGGATCCCCTCACAAAACTCTCACTAAATTTCTTACCATGTCCCTACACTCTGGATATCTCTCCTCCGGGAGATCTGCCACAGGTTTCTGGCTCGGGAACACCAGAAACTCCTAAAAGTAAAATAGAAGGGGGCAAATGGGGGCACTACTTCTTAATAAACACTCGCGGATATAAACAGCGCTCTCACGCTTTTAATTCGCCTTAATACACTATCTCCACAACGTCGCGTCTCTTTCTCTCTCTCTCTCTCTCTCTCTCTCTACATATATATTTATATTGACACACTATTCTCGAGGTAGATATCTTCGTGCTGTCACCCCGGTCGTCCTCTCCACTGAACTCCTCCCTGGCTCGACTGTTGGTGGCCGACACCTAGGCTACACATACACACACGGACACAACATCAAGCATACCTTCCGCTCAATTCAATCTTTCCTATCCCTATATAAATCCTACACCCATGTATCCTGACTCACTCGGATCATCCCCAAACCTTTACCTCGAAATAACACCTAGTGCACCGTCCTCCATAAAGTAACCTTCTCTCTGTCCTCACCGTCACCTGGTGCTACCTGGAGTTCGTCTCAATCGTCGCGTCGACTCGGTGGCACGGTTAACTCTCGGGAAGTCTTGTTCGGTGTTCTCCTATACTCTCTTTTTGGATCCCTTTCTTCACTCTCTGCTCTACCTGTCACTTTCTTCTATATCCAATGACTCTCTCTTTCCTATCTGCTCTCGCGACAGCTCGGCGCTCCCTCCTCTCCTTCTCTACCTTACACACATGATCACCCAATCATACATCCCACACATTCCATCTCTTTCATGGTCTTCGGTCCTTCTCTCTCCTCTGGCTCGTAGTCCGCGGCACCAAGAATACACATTAAGTAATGTGTTATGGATGTACATATTGAAAATATACATGTTATTCTAGGACTCGGTAGCCACCGATAACCTGCCCCGAAATATAGGTATACAGTGACGTGATAGCTTTAGCTACCACGTCACAGCCTTCGCAACTTAATTAATTTTACAGCGTGCTGTCCTGGGCTAAGCCCAAGCCAATTAACATCTCAGTTAACCATTTCGTATTTTAGTTTCTTAACAAACAGCTTCTTTCTCTCACTATGTTGCCATACTTGAAAATAAAATCAGCGCCCCAAAGACTTTGGTGGATGGTAATTAAGTTATAAAACTTTTCGGGACAAAATGAAATCCACCATGGTAACTTAACGGTTGTCACTTTCAATATGTACCTACTTGAGTACAAAGTATTCGTCCCAGGTCGTTTGGTTATTGGTGCAAGTGCCAATTCACTACTCGCAATTAAAAAAAGTACCCCAAGTCCTTTGGTAGTTGGCACTTTTGATTCAGACCTGCTGCCAAGAAAAAAAATACCTCAATAAACTGATTCTTAAGAAAGACGCACAAAAAACGGCTTTTTTGTAAGAAAAAGCTATATATTATTTCAAGCATTATTATAATACTTATGACTATATACGTTTATTATTTATCATCAATCCTTCAACCTCTAGTTTTCAACCCCTGGCTGTCATCTTTTGTTTACTTACATGTAAAACAGATAACCAGGGTTTTAATGTTTATAAATATATGTGATAATTGTGCCTTACAATTTAACTATTAAGAATGACATTCGAGAAACTCTCTCAATATAGTTTAACTCATACAATTTACGAGTATTTCTCAAATCTTACTTGCAGCCTCCGACGTATTTTCGGGGCTTTTTATTTAACTTAATTCTTTTAAGTTGTATAGGATACTCGTTTTACGCTAGAGTGCACGATTCAAATAAAATTTTTTATGAAGTCCTCTAAATACTTAACGATAACATTGTTCATAAATTCTAAACATATAGCGCGGCTAAATCAGGAAAAAATGTTGTTTAAACCAATCGCTCAGTTATTTATGGCAATATAGCCCTTTTTAAAAAATCTACTGAACGCTTGTTAACTTATATAATTGATTTCTAATTTTGATCTAAAACCTCTCATTCTTTTGAGAAATTAATTTTCTACAATTGTATCTTTTTTTGATTGTTTAATATTGTTTATTCATGATAAAAAAATAATTATTTATGATTATTTTCCTACAAAAGCAACTTTTTTGATATAAATAATCAATATTTCACAATCAAAAAAAGTTACAATTGTAGATATTTAATTTTTTAAGAGAATGAGAGGTTTTAGATCGAAATTAGAAATCAATTGTATAAGTTAACAAGCGTTAAGTAGATTTTTTGTAATAGTTATATGGTTATGAATAACTGAGGGGATTGTTCAAACAAAATTTTTTCTTGATTTAGCCACACTATATGCTTATAATTTATTAGTATTGTTATCGTTAAGTATTTAGGAGACTTGATAAAAAATTTCGTTTAAAGCGTGCGGTCTAACGTAAAAAGGGTGTCCTATGCAACCTTAAGCATATCTTGTCTTTCGATCTAAAAAATAAGCTTATAGAAAATCTTGTCTTTCCGATTTTTGACCACATGTCAACAGCGTATCATGCAATTGATTCTGCTTCTAATGAAAAATTACATGGGGCCTTAAATGCTTATGTGTGGCTTGTGCACGGTAACCTGCCTCGCTCTGAACGTATTATTCCTTACCGCTTGGCTCTTGCTTGGCTGGATGTGGGCAGTAGACGCAGCTATTTTCTTAGGTCTTTTACTTTTTCCTGTATATTGCAAAATAGTCTACTCTACATCTTAAGGCACTTTATCTGAGTATGCAACAGCACTGTCCTAAGCAGATCAAAAAGAATTCTGCCAAACAGCAAAATCTGTCCAATCTTTAAAACTGAGACATATCAGCAATATTTTTTAATTCAAGCAACATACCTGTGTAACCAGTTTAGTTTCTCAACTTTTAATCCTTCTCTTATAAACTCATTCAAAAGTATTCTTTAACGTTCTCTGATCAATACTGAAAGAACCAACTCGGGTCAAAAACCCACTGTTTAGCCGACCGTACAACACTAAGTCCCGAACAAAATTATAATTCAAATTAGCTAATTATTTCTATGGTTTACATTAAAATAAATTGTTACAGCTATAATCACGTAGTACTCAACAGAATTTTTATTTCTCATTTTTATTGTTATGTCTATTTTAATCTTTATTTTTATTACCAATATTATTTTATTTCTATCGATAGCTATTTTTGTCTCATTAAAACTGATTATTTTTGATTTCTTTATGTTGTATTATTCTTGTCTTTTCTTTTGGGCACTATTGATTTATTGATTTATAATAGTAATTTCACCGATTTATATTATTATGACTGCAACTACTTTGTATTTTCATGTATTCTCCGATTTTCACAAAATTTATTATTACACAATTGTCGTTCTCAATTTCATTCTTCTCTAAATTATCTGTAAATGTGACTATAAGCTTCCAACTCTAATTCTAGAATCTAATTTATTACACTTATAATAGCATACTCACCCGAAACAATCACATGTTCATTTTTCTTCTTGTATTTGAAATATCTAAATCTTATTTTTCGTCCCTCGGGTGAAGTGCTTTGCGCCCTAGAGCGTACTTTCCACCCACGGGTGGGAAGAAACATTCTGACCCTGCCGGGCCGAAAGTTTGTTCCCACCTTAGGGCGGAAAGTAATTGGCGGGCAGAAAGTGTGCCCATGGGGGCAAAGTTGCACATTCCGCCCTCCATACAAAAAAATGTCGTTTTCACCTCGGGCACAAACATACAACAACCGCCACCTTCGGGGGCGCAAATTGTATTTTCTGCCCTAGGTAAGAAATATACTATTACTTACTTAATTTAAAATTTATTCACTGTACTATTTCTGAGGGCCAGAAATGGTATCAAAAACAAGGCCTTAATAAAGTTACAATACAATATATAAGTACAGAGGGCGCGGTGGCTCGGTCGGCTAGGTCGTGGATTGGCACGCGGGAGACCGCGGGTCAATTCCCGGCCAGTGCGACTTTTCGGGATAGTATCTCTGTGATTCTCACAGGTGCTTTTTCCCCCGCAATGCTCCTCGAGGAGGGTTTTGAGGCGACCTTCTCGCAGCAAAAATTACCTAATTCCCCCTACCCCCCTCCCAGTAATGGGAGGCCTCCCATCCCTCTTACCTTCCTTCTCCCAAGTGCTAAGTGCCCTTATTAAAGGAGCCGGACGTAGAGCACTCTATTATATAAAAAAATAAAGATGTATAGTTC
>NW_019379837.1:135291-175708 GCF_000648655.2 Copidosoma floridanum
GTCTGTGCAGCCGCCCAATCCGACGTGGCTCCGCCTTGGCACAACGAGCTAACCGCTCTGCTACAGCGGTTCTGGGAGATGGAGGATCTTCCTCAGGCTCACCACCGCTCAGATGAGGACATCGAGTGCGAGCGTGCTTTCGCAGACCACCGACGCGCCGCGGACGGACGGTACATCGTGCGCCTCCCGCTGAAGGGCAGCGGTTCGCTTCTTCTTGGCGACAGTCTTCAGAGCGCCAAGGCCTCCTTGGCAGCCCTGCAACGCCGGCTTCGGCGAAGCCCCGATATGGCTGTGGAGTATAGTCGATTCATGGCTGACTATCTCGCGATGGGCCACATGCGCCCGCTCACCAGCGCTGAGCTTGCAGCTACAGCTGGGCCCGTCAACTACATCCATCATCATGGCATCTGGCAGCATGCTGATCGCGGGCGCAAGCTCCGAGTAGTCTTCAACGCGTCCAACCCGACTTCCAGTGGCCACAGCTTGAATGACGTCCTCCACGCTGGACCCAGACTCCAAGCCGCGCTCCCATCGGTGCTCATGCGCTGGCGGCGGCACCGCATCGCCTTCTGCAGCGACATCCGCATGATGTTCCGGCAGATTTGGATCGACTACCGTGACGTCGACCTGCAGCGGATCGTCTGGGCTGCCGATCCCAGCCAGCCTCCAACCCACTACCAGCTGCTCACTGTGACTTACGGCGAATCGTGCTCGCCTTACCTGTCGCTGCGTACCCTCCAACAGCTATGCCAGGACGAAGGCCACAACTGGCCCGAAGCTGTGTCAGCCGCCCTGTGTGACCGCTACGCCGACGACTTTCTCTCCGGGGCCGACGACGTCACCACAGCTCGGCGCCTCCGCGACCAGCTGATCGGGCTCATGAAGGCCGGCGGCTTTCCCCTGCGGAAGTGGGTGGCCAATGTCCGCGAGCTGCTCGACGATCTGCCTGACGACGTCCGCTTACGTCCGACCTGGGAGCAGCTCAGCGCTGAAGGCCTCGTCAGCGAGATCGGGGTCAAGTGGGATCCACCGTCAGACTGCTTTCAGTTGACGCCTCCACCACTCCAGCCACAGAGCACAAAGCGGACGATGCTCGCGGCGCTCGCGGGTCTGTTCGACCCATGCGGCTGGATCGCGCCGATCGTGTTGAATGCCAAACTCTTGCTCCAAGATCTCTGGCGCTCCAGACTAGGCTGGGACGAGCCTGCACCGATCTCAATGACTCGCCGATGGGCGGAATTTACCGCCGAGCTTCAGGCCATTTCCACCTTCACCTTACCGCGCTGGATCGGAGTCAGGCCTTCTTCCGAGCTTCACCTGCACGGCTTTTCGGACGCCAATCGCCGCGCGATGGCCGTCATCTACTCTCGCCTCGCGCCCGGGGCTGGGCCGGCGCTCTGACACATTCTTCTGGCTCGGACGAAGCTCTCGCTGATTCGCTCGCTCAAGCCGGCGCCAGAGACATCCGCGCGCATGACGATTCCGCGCCTCGAGCTCCGCGCCGCACTGATAGCCGCCAAGCTCCTGCGGACCGCTGCTGACGAGCTACGCGTACCTGTCGACCGCTGTCACGCATGGTGCCACTCACAGATCGTTCTGCACTGGCTGCGTTCCGACAGGCCAACCAACAACGTGCTGATCGACAANTGATTTATATCATGACTGCAGCTACTTAAATTTTCTCATGTGTTCTCCGATTTTTACAAAATTCATTATTGTATATTTGTCATTCTTAATTTTCTTATTCTCTAAATTATCTATAATTGCGACTATAAGCTTTTAAATTTAATTCAAGAACCTAATTTATTACACCTATACTCACATACCTACCCTATTGATGAAATTAATGTATAGCGTGGTAACAAACATAATGAAAAGAATGGATTAACTAATTTATAAATAAATTTAACATAACGAATAAGGATTAATAACCATTCTTACAGTTACTCTCATGACACTCAGAGAGACACGACGCGAGCGGGCGTACCCAGCAACGGCCATAGTCCATCTGCCTAATACCTACTTATTATATATACTCTTGATCTCATCATGTCTCGTATGAGTCGTATCCACGCCGTACAGTAGATGTTGCTTACTACAATCAATATATATTTACTTATATTCTAACACGCCTTCTTAGATTAATATTACAATTAATATTTCTCTGAATTGTTCAAACTTATTACGTCGTCATAGCTTTGTCAGAATACCTATGACATTTTCATTTAAATCAACTTTTACTATATCAACGTAATTTTTTACACAACTCTCATTTACAAAATAATAATATGATTTAATAAATTTAGAATTTTTCGTAAAATTATCGTATTTCGTAATCCATATAGGACCACTATTTTCTACATACATTTTAATAGGTTCTTTTAACTCAACTTTTAAATCACTTAAAATGTTCTTAATCACTTTCAGTTCACTAACACTCTCAGACAACGCAACATACTCAGCTTCAGTTGACGATTTAGTAACACCATTTTGTTTTCTCGATTTCCAAAAAATTACATTACCGTATAACCTTACACTGTAACCTGTCGTAGATTTCCTATTAACTACATCAGTAGTAAGGGTGAGTAATTTTCAGACACCTCTGACGTCACCGTCTGGTGCCAGCGGTCGGGCCCAGGGTGAGTGTTTGGTCGTGCTGTTGGAGGAGGGGGAGAAGCGGGGTCCCTAGCTAGGGAATTTTGGGGGCTTCGAAGAGTGGCGTGGATTTTAAAATCTGGTGGGGCATTGGAGGTGGGGTGAAAGGGTGAAAACATAGGACTTCTACAGTGACCCTATCTCCCTTGCATCTTGGACATCTGCGAAAGAAGGTGTCCAAGACATGTGGTATTTCTTTTGTTTATCGATGCAGGAGAAAAAGTAGCACTAAAGTATCAGCATAGTAGGTCTGTATGAGAGGTGTGTTTGTCAGGGGTGTTAATGCAGACTGAATATCATATGCTCCTAACTAGAAGTTATTATCCTCTAGCAACAGACCTAGTTGTAGGGTGAGAAAATCAGGATCTCAGAAGAGCAAGAGAGCTATTTTATTGTTTTACGTTTTTCGTAAAAGACCCTGTTTTCTTAAGTGCTAGTACGCTGTAAGGGTGGAAGGGCCATATGTTTTTCAACCGAAAAAAAGAGGGATGAGAAATAAGATAAGCTGTGTCAAGTGGGTAAAAAAAATCATGAGAGATATAGGAGTCAAAGAGCTATAAAATTTCTTAGTTACGAGAAAAATTTTGATATATGAAGGGGGATGAGGCATGGAAAAACATATGTGATGTGATGCAGTATGGCTCAAATAATGAGGGGGTAAGAAACAAAGATTGGAGCGAAAGGAAGTCATAGGAGCTATAAAAATTAATGTTTATGGGCTGCAGTTCTGTGAGCTTGTATTAGAGTAAGTCTTCTTGAGAAAAAAAAGACATAAAAAAGTAAAAATGTGATTTCATTCCTTGATAAAAGAATTAAAGGTTCGAACACTTGTTCGTCAAAATTATAGTATAATCCAACTGAGTTTTTTTGTACAAAATTTATTCAAAGCATATGTAGTAGTTAATACATTTAAGCTAGAATAAGACGTGGGATCAGTGTTTTCATCTTCATGGGACTTGTATGAGTTTTCACTTTGAAGAAATGCAGCCCTTTTACGTCTCGAAACAACATCCACCGTCACTATTTTTAAACGTTAAAAAAATTTTCTTGTACTAGTCACCACTTTAGTACTGAATACTTGCGATGATAAAATACGTTATGAACGATTATACGTTATTACGATTGGGACTACAAATGTCACTGACTGTTTATCAGATCTCACGCTCTATCCTTCTCCTCTCTCTCTCTCTTCTTCCTTCTATCCTCTTTTACTATCTTATGTTTTTCTTTAAAAGGATAGTTGCATGGAAACTGTCAGTTGTTGGGATCTAAAGTCATAAACTCGTAGGATGTTGCCATTACATACAGAAACGATATGAAAGCTACAACGTATACCTAAACAGACAACAAGCCCTCAAACTGTATCAATAGTAATGACATATCAGTTTTCACTTCATAGTTGTCAAAAATGAAACATTACTATATGAAACAAGTGTCTGCTGGATTTCTTTCGAGTCAAAGTCAAATTTTTACGAGCTCTCGAAAAATCATTAAAAACTGTACGAATATCAATGGTCTGGCTTTACTCATTGTTTATGTGATTTTCATATGCTCGCATATTAGAGTTTTTCTCACGGGTATGGTAAAACAGGAGAAGAGTTTTGGAAAATACTAGTGCGTGGCCTTCGTTTGAGTCAAAGTCAAATTTTTACAAGCGTTTTAAAAAAATGTACGAAAATCAAGGGACTGGCTTTACTCACTGTTTATGTGATTTTCATACTCCTCGCTCCATGCATTTTTCTCTAGAGTAGAGTACAAGTAGAAAAGTACAAAGTTGGTGAGGAACTTAAGACTAAAAGGAAGAGTCAGTTTCTATCGGGTGCTCATAGCCAAAACAATATTCTCTTAGCCGTTGAAAAGTAGTCGTGCGCGTGTTTATCATGAATTGGATGATTGAAAAATTGCGGGCTGTAGTATTGCAGTGTGTCATGTATGGATTCGCACTTCATGACGTGATTCCATTGGAAAAGCTAGCAGTTTATATTAATAAGGTGCTACCAACTGCATCAGTGCAAGAACTTAAAGAGGTGCTGTAGAGGTTATTCTGAAGGCTTGTTTCTAATAATGAGACAAGTGTATGGTAAGAGATTTGTATAATAAATAGTGACAATGCTGTAGGTGTGGTAGCCAAAAGTTTACCACTCAACTCACGGAACAGTAGCTGTTTAAATCCATTATGTGACCACTACAAAAGAATAACTAAGTAAATTTTATCACTTTAAATCAAAGTAACTTTTACATTATTTTTTATATAATTTTATTGTTACTAATTTCAGTGAATACGATAACCGAGAAAAACAATGTTTTTTCCTCGCCGTCACCGATGCTAAGTCCGATGACTTCTATACAAGTCATTGGGAATAGGAAAAAAAATACTGAGAACGATGACGAATCAATGGCGGGTCCATCGGGAATGCGAAAAAAAATGTGTTATCTTGGAGCAGATAAAGGTAAATAAGAAACCTCATTTAATAGATCATTATAAGTGTAGTTCACTGTGAATACAGAATAAAAAAAGATTTTTTATTTTGGCAGAGCTGACTGATTCAGAGCCAAGTGGTCCACAAAAAGAAATAAAACAACAACAGCCTCAGGATCAACAGCAGCATCACCGTAAATCATATACGACACCGGAAACAAGTGAAGTTAGTAGAAAAATTAATTATGGGTGTAACTGTGCTTGTGCTCTTGTGCAAAAAGGTGGTGGTGTTATGAATGTACATGTAGGAAAAGTTGTTCCACAGGATCGTGGACTAAAAGTTAAAAAATTTATTAATATAATAAGCGATGTAGAAGAATATATCAAGGCGTTTAGATTAACACAGCGTCTGATTACGTTTAAGATGTTACCCCCGAATGAAAATTCTATAACGCTGGATAAAATAAATGATTGGTTAGCTTCCGTGGTGTGAGAATTTGTAGATATGATTAAAAACCGTTACTTCTAACATAATTATTTAGTAGGAGTGTCTTTCGAATTGGACGGATTGACAGACGATGCTGTAGGTTTATATTATAGATCTTTTTACACACTTACGGCTGAAGATTTTCTAAAACTGTTTGAAAGGATCGAACAGAGTAAAAGAATTTTCGATGTTTTACAAAATATAGTTGTTGAGGTAACACACAACACACAACGCACGTACAAGTGCCTCAAGGGTTGAGAGCCTTCATACATATAATAAAAAATATAAAAAAGAAATAAGTATTAAGCATTCTAAATAATGATAATTTATGTATAGGAAGGGCTCTTGTTTGCGGCGAGGCTTATAAAAATAAAAATGACACTGTCAAATATAAGAAACAGTGGAAAAGTATTAAAAATGAAAAAGAGCAAAAACAAAAATCTCTAAGACTATCAAAGGATAGTGATATAGTTGAAAAAGATACAGACGCTTTTGGATATCCAGAAATTGTAAGGTTTCAAAAATATTTTATACGAAAAAACATAGCCATTCGCGTTTTTTACTACAAACACTTTGGGACTGGCATGACTTTAATTTAGGACATGTCGAAAGATATACCATCAAATTACAGTTCATTAATAACAAAATGTATTACAATTATATTAAATATTATAATTTAATTTTTAACTTTTTAGCAATCAAAACAAACATGTTTTTCTGTTTACCGCGTAATAAAACATACAGACAAATAGTAAACCATTCGGATCTTTTTGTTTGCATGGGACGTAATGCAAACCCTTATTGTAATAACAATACTTCCGAAATGCAAAAAATGAAATGTGATGACTGTGGGCGTACTTTTTATAATAGAAAATGTTGTAAAAATCATAAATGTCCAGGGTCATATGCGCGAAGAAAAACACATTGGGCCGTTAAAAGATCTGTATGCGATACCTTAAAAATGTGTAGCTTTTGTGCAAAATCTTATAACTTAGCAAAAGAAAAATATGAGTGTGGAAAAAAATACTTTGGACAGGGTAAGAACATACATCATTTAAATAAATTGTGTATGATTTAAGCTGTAAAAGAGAAAAATGACAAGAAGTAAAATTGCTTTATTTTTTATGATTCTGAGAGACGACAGGACGAAACTGTAGACAATACGATAAAAATACGCATACATGTACCGATTTTATGTGTAGCTCAAATTCGATGTGATGACTGTATGGATTCAGAATCATCCATTTGTAAATTTTGTGGTGTAAAAGAAATAATTTTTCGGGGTGAGAAATGTTTAAAAATGTTTGTTGACTTTGCTGTACGAGAAAAAAGTGAAACGATTTCTTATTTTATTTTGCATAGTGCACGATGCAAAATTGTTTGACACTCAATTTATTTCAAAACGGACGAAATATCCTACAAATGACCATTGGAAAAACTAAATTCATCGATGGTCTTGATTATTTACCAATAAAATTAGCAGAATTACCGAAAACCCTTAACTTGATGAATAATTTAAAAAAAGGGTATTTTCCCCATCTTTCTACTAGCAAAGAGAATTTAAATTACAAAGGACTGTATCCGTCGATTGGATTTTTTTCACTAGACTTAATGAGTTCAAAAAAATTTTAAGAGTTTGTACTCTGGTATGACCAAATAATTAAGGAAATAAAAGAATTTAATATGCAGAAGGATTTAGTAGATTATTGCGTACACTATGTTAAAATATTGCATCAGGCGTGTACAGCTTTTAAATAAATCTTTCAACAAGTCAGGAACGTTGATCCTTTTATAAAAAACGTAATAATTGCAAGCGGTTGCTCAGTTGTATTTAGAAAAAATATTTTAAAAACAATACAATAGGTATTATTACAGAAAACGGATATACACGCTTAGGTCAATTTTCAGAAAAATCAATTAAATGGTTATTATTTGAGGAAAAAATTAGAAATATCAAAATATTTCATGCAGGATGTTCATTAGAATATCAACTAATAGAAGGACCAAAAGTCGATGGTTTTTTACAACTTATAGTCGAAGAAAAAAATACTAAGAGTACGGTTTTTCAATTTCACGGTTGTTATTTTTGCGGGTGTCCGCGTTGTTACCCCGATGAACGAACGAAGAAACTAACAAATTTCGAAAGCTATTTAGAGCGTTACAAAAATACACTTAAAATGATCTCGAGAATAAAATAATACGGCTACACTGTAATTCAGATGTAGGAATGTGATCTCGACCAATATTTGGAAAAAAATCAAGAACTTTTTAATTTTGTCGAAAATCACTCGATAGCTCAAAATAATATCTTAAACCCAAGGGACGCTTTTTATGGGGGAATATTGTTACACGGTTTGACGCTCAAGAAAATCAAAGAATAAATTGTTTGGACGTATGTTCCTTATACCCATACATATGTAAGACAGGAAAATTTCCTTTAAAACATCCTAAAATTTACAATCCGGATGATTGTTTCATTTTAACAGGAGTTAATTACGAAAATTTTAACGATAACATCGAGGGTTTGGTTAAATGCGCGATCTTACCACCGCTAAATCTGTTTCATCCCGTACTTCCCACGAAAATGTATGGGAGACTACTTTTTGGTCTATGCAGGACGTGTACGGAGAAAGTATGCTAGGATAAATGTTCTCACGATGTAAATGAGCTGATCTTAAAAAAAACTTGGATTTCCAATGAAATAAAAAAAGCTTCAAAATTAGGGTATAAACTTATTCGAATTAATGTAATTTGGCAATACGAAACTGCTCAGTATGATCTTGCTTCGCAGAGTGGTGGTCTATTTACCGAATATATAGATACTTTTTTAAAAACTAAACAAGAGGCAAGCGGTTGGCCTACCAATGTAAAAACAAAAACAGAAATAAATAATTATATTATTCGTCACAAAAACACAGAAAAAATAAAACTAGATAGAAATAATATTTCAAAAAATGCCGGCTTGCGATCTGTAGCCAATTTGTGTTCTACTAGTTTTTGAATTAAATTTGTTCAACGTGGAAATCTTCAAAAAACGACCATAGTAAATGATTACAAATCGTGATTAAAGCTGTTAGTTGATAAAGAAATTCACATTGAACATTGTCTTCCGTCAAACGATAAAGTTGTGTACGTCACATGGAGGTACAAGGACGAAGCGGCACTTTCGTTCCCCTGTACAAATGTAGCTATAGTTGATTATACCACAGCTCAAGCGCGATTAAAATTGTATTCCTATTTAGAAAACTTAGGCGAAGAACTGTTATATTGTGACACTGATTCGATTATTTTTATAACCAACACTAAAGATCCCGCAGAATATTATCTGCCAACAGGATCGTTATTAGGGCAACTAACTGACGAGTTGGAGGAGTATGAAGAGGGTTTTTTGATAGAAACTTTTGTGTCCAGAGCACTAAAGTCTTATGGTTATCGTGTACGTGTCCCAACCGGTAAGACGCATGACAAATGTAAAGTAAAAGGTAATCGTATCAACTACCAAAATACTTTAAAATTTAATTTTGATACGATTGTTTCTATGATTCAGAGAAAATTTCAAAATAATAGCGATTATGACGATAAAGAAAATAAAAATAACGTTGTAATTACACGAAACTCTATAATAAAAAAAACTAACACACAACGCCGTAACACGTATCAAAGATAAAACGTGTGAAATTGTCTTAAAAAACGTGTTTTCATTTATGGACAACGGTCTTACCCATTTGATTATAAGAAAATTAAATAATTTTTACAAACGATTTAAGTATTTATTCGTAACCTTTTCATTTTTCCTAGGCTTACACGATGCCGTGCAGGAAATAAACAAAGGATTTTTTATTTTTCCATGTCAGTTAACACCAAATTATACTCCGAATTGTGAAGAGTACCATGATTTTCAAAAATCTTTTGAAGGATTGGCATGGCACAGTATGCTTGACAGTTTATACGAAATAGAAAATAAAAGAAAAATAAATGAGTTTTAAACATTGCTAAAATTTGTACGAAGATTAAAATATAAAATCATTATATTAATAAATGTCATCATTTTTGAAAAAATGCGTAAAGCTGTAGGTACTAAATGAAAATCGGATCCAAAAATGGTTTTACATGAGAAAAAAAATGTCATAAGGAAAAGGTGGAGAGTGGATGGTATCATGATTTTCATACATTTCTAAACATACATGTTTTTGATATTGTAAACATCATAGAAGAAAATGAAATTGTGTCGATCGAATTTGGTATATTTAATAGATACCCAAAAGAGTTTTCAGGATGGTTGATAGGGAGTTGTCTAATTCATAAGCTTTCACGACTTCAACGTTTATTGTGCGACTAATAAATTTCTGTATCGAATGAAAAAAAATGTGAGTATGTTCTCAAAGCAAAACATCATTAGCAACAGACAAATACTTTTTCGTACATTTTAACTTCGTTTATAAGTTTCAAATACAAAATGTCAAGTAGTGTTTCGAAAGATCAATTTATTGTGTAAATATGTGTATTGATATCCAATTCCTGTAATTGATAAGTAATAAAACTCAAATAAGTACGAAAAATTTTATTTTTTAACATAAATTATTTCTACAGTATTTTTTATAATTTTGATCAATATATTATAAATTGTCCCTCCTAGAAAAAAAAGGTGACGATGATGAAACACGGACTCAACGAGTAAAACTAACAGGTGAGTCGCTAGGCCAAATAGGGAGATGAAATCCAGTAGAATCAACTCTTGCCGTATCAAATGCACGTAGCATGGTGTTCAAATGAATGGTTAATTCATTTATTGTATCACTGGTAAGAAAAATGTAAAAACTATTATAAATTAATCCTTCATTAATAAAAAAAGCCCTTAAAGTTCTATTTTTAACTGCTCAAAAAAAAAGCATGCACGCGAGATCGGTCCAACGAGAACTATTTAACCACGATACTGGTAAAATATTTCCTAACCAACATAAAATTGCTCGAGGCGGTGAACTTAAAAAACGTTGCTCTAACTCACAAATAACTATAAAGCATGTTATTACAGATTGCGATAAATCAAAAGATTTTTCTACATCAATCATTTTACATCTGTTCCCACCTTCTGTCTCCATTTACAATTGTACAATACAACGTCTCCATTCATTATTGATATTTAATGCTGTATGCATGAGAGTCTGTAAAAACAATTTTTTTCTGCATATTGAAATAATATTGCACACAAAATTACATTAATTATATACACCTTCAAATCCATTTGTCCTATTTTTTGTAAAAAAGGTAAGTCCGTTTCTCTTTTTAAGGTTGATGACTTGACAAATAATGTCAGATTTTTTTTCACCATAATATTCTTGCATTTCCGAATCTAAAATTTTATATTCAGAATCTTCGTTAATTAATTGAATAAAGAATGAAGATGATGTGTAAAAGAACGAGATCCGTACATTTTTTCCAAGACTCACTAATTTTTCACTGTCACGTTGTCTTGTTTTTGAGGAGACGTCATATTTTATTTCAGAGGGCAATTTGACCCTTAAAATTCTCAAGGATAAGATCTTTAAAAGAGGAAGAGGATAAAAATACACCTAGCGCGCTTTTCAGGTTTTAGACTGTTCAAGTGAGAAAAGCGTAAAATGAGAGATCCCTTTGTTAAGTCAAGCTAAAAAAGAGTGGGATGAAAAGAGAGATAATGCTCTTTAGCTAGAGAGATGCAGCTACATGATATGCGCATGCTCTCTAGTTCAGCTCGACTTCTCGCGGTGAATCAGCTATACCGTTACCCCTACCGCCGCCACCACTGCTGTTAGGAATAGGTTTTAATTTTTTTATAATTTGTAAATTAATACACTTTTATCAAGTCGGTTATACTAACATGCAATTATCAAGTGTACGATTCGATAGAATTTCACTTTATTACGCAGAGTGGTAGGATAGTTATAAAAGTGAGAATTTTTTTTAAAAGGGTCAACAAATTGAATTTCACGAAGGACTACCAAAACCCAAACATTATTCAAACAATCCTCAACGTAAGAAATAACTCATTATCGATGATTTAATGCGTGAATCATTAAACAATGTTATTGTGGATTTGTTCACAAAAAAAGTCATTATAAAAACACAAGTGTTATGTTTATAACTCAAAGTATTTTTCACAAGTCTACTTATTCACGTGATATAAGTCTCAACGCTTCGTACATTGTTTTGTTTAAGAATCCTGGTGATCAACGATAAAGGGGCATTTAATGATCGATTGTAAGCAGGATACACTGGACGAGTTTAGATTTCGTATGTGCATATTTCCTGATGATGAGTATCAGTATGTATATTTACCAAAATAGGTACACAGTAGCTATACTGACATCGCCTACGGTGAAGAATAAAATTTTGTTGAAAATACTGATCAGTGAGTTTGTATCTTCAGTTTTGTTTGAACGAGAAAGATCTAGAAGTATCTGCATCACAATGGATAACAGGTCCACACTTTGGTCGTTGAAATAGTCACAGGTCCTGAAACTCCTCGTTTTCTTTAAAGATACCGTTTAAAAAAAAACATGTGAAAATATTGAAAGCTCTCGAGCATTCAAATAAAGATCAGCGTGTTACATTAAAAAATTACCTTATTGTATTTTCGAGAGTGTTCTGAATGTACTAAAAGGTACTGTTTCTTTAAAAAAAAATACAAAAGTTAAAACTTGAAAAATTTCAAAATGTGTTGAGGAAAGTAGTTTCTAAGAAAAAGAAGAGAAAGGAAAAGGAAGGAGGCTGTTTGGTTTCGCGCCCGAGCGCGACAGCCGAGTGAGGCGCTGCGTGCACTTTCGCCATGCTCACGGGCTTCCGCCTTGCCGGGAGCCGCCTCTGCGTTCGGGCACTTGAGCACTGCTCTCCGAGACGACCAGACGCTTGTCCCGCTCACACTCACGACGCCTCTCACGCTGTAATCAACCCGATTGTACAATATCAAATAAAGTGTTTTACCAAACATTGGTCCTTTGAGAGCCGGATTCCGCGGAGATAACCAGTGACCAGCAGCCCAGAGGACAGCCGGTGGTTCCAAATTATTCGAAACAATGTAAGTATAAGTGACAAACAAAGCGCGAACATGGCCGCCGCGGTCGCCATAGTGCCCGCGGCCCGGTACCAGTCGTTCGGCCACGGCAATGTCGAAGCCGTGTCACCCTGCACGCGTGAAATGTTGTGAGGGACTGCCGGGGCTGACAGAGCTCGCGGTCCAGTCATTTGGCCTAGCCACGGCGGCAAGCAGGCTGTGTCACTGACGGCCAAAGTTAACGAGTGGTATAGACGTGGCCCGGCTTCATGAAGCCGCCATTGTTGCAATGATCCGCCGACGGCCTCCTTGTCAGCCGTGGCGGCCATCTTGTCCGCTCAAGCGCGTCGCCTGCCGATTCGACTCGAATTGTCGACCCCCCTAACACCGCCAGCTGAGGCTCGGTGGCAAATTCCGCTCAAGCGTCGAATACTAATGTTTCAGAATGAACGAAGGCTGGACCGTGCTGTTCAGAGCTCAGTCGGCTCTCGCCGAGGTTGTTGGCCACCTGGCCCGCACCATTCATGAGATGGAGCCAGCCCGCTGGAGCTCGGGCATGGTAGAAGCGAGGTTGGAGTTGCTCGGCGGATATTGGGGCAATTTCCAAGCCAACCATCTCAAGCTCATAGAAGCTCCGCCACCGGAAAAGGCATCTCGGTTGGTCCAGCTGTACACTGACGTGGAAGCGCACTACCTCGACGCACGGTCTTGCCTCTACGACGCGAGAGACTCCCTGGCACCGGCACCTGTCCCTCCCGGGCCATTCCCGGGCCCAGGGAACCCGGCTTCGGGCCATGGGCCTCGCTTGCCGAGAATCAGCATTCCGAACTTTTCCGGGAGACGAGAAGACTGGGAGAGCTTCCGTGATCTCTTCCGAGCACTGATCCACGAGGACTGCCAACTCACCAACGTCGAGCGCCTGTTCTATTTAAAGTCGCTCGCTCAGGGAGACGCTAAGACGGCCCTTAATACGGTCCAGGTAGCCGAGGCCAATTACTCTACGGCATGGGCTCTGCTTGAAGCGCGCTACGAGCACAGCCGCCTTCTCGTCCACGACCATGTCACAGCCCGGCGGAACATCAAGCCACTCAGAGACGAGTCCGCCCGTGGGTTGCAGAGCCTCTTGGACGCCCTGGAAAAACATTGCGACCAGCTTCACGCCTTAGGTCGCCTTAGCCGGCTGGGACGATTTGCTTGTCTCGTGTGGAATGACTGGCATGGATCCAGCAACGAGGCGTGCATGGGAGGAGGAGCTCCAATGGTTGGAGAGTACCGTTTCCGGCTTCAAGGTTGACGTCACCACATTCGCCACCTTGACCGACTTTCTTCGGCGCCGTCGCCGCGCCACCAGCTCTGTCGAAGCCTCGCAGCCCGCACGTCCCTTCAGCGGGACAGCCTCACGCTCGAACTCCTCGACATCAGGACGCAACTACCACGCCCTCGCCACGAGCAACGATACGCCGTCGTGCCCGGCGTGCCACGAGGGCCATTATCCCGGGCGTTGTGCACAGTTCCAGGGGCTTGATGTACGCGCACGGAGGGAGCTCGTCTCCCAGGCACGGCTGTGCTTCAATTGCCTCCGACCCGGGCACGCTGTGAAGTACTGCCCCTCCCGGTAGGCTTGCCAATATTGCCGAGAGCAGCATCACAGCTCACTGCACGACGGTGTCCGTCGCCGCCACTCGGGGCAGCCCGACGGCTCTACATCATCAAAGCAGCCCCGCACGGACCCGCCCACATCTTCATCGGAAGAGCACTCAACTGACGCGTCACCTCAAGCGTGACTAGCCGTGCTTCCGACCGCCCTCGTCCATCTGAGCGGTCCTCCTGGTCGTCGAGTTCCGACCCGAGCGCTGATCGATGCGTGCTCCGAGGTCACCGTCATCTCTGCGACTCTCGCGCGCCTGGTCGGCGCATGACTAGAAACCATCGAAGCCAGCATCTCCGGCGTCGGCGGCGAGTCCGCCGTCTGGTCCAGAGTCCGGGCCCATCTCCGCCTCGAGCTTCCAGGGCCCGCACCACCGGTCGCGCTGACAGCGCTGTGTTTGCCCAGGCTCGGCCTGGTATCCCCCTCCACCCTGCTGCACCCGGAGGCAATCCGGTAGTGGGCTGACTGCGAGGGCCTCGCCGATCCTTCGTTTGGCACGCCACAACGCGTTGACCTCCTCATCGGCGCCGACTACTACCACTCGCTGCTACGACCCGGCTACACTCAACGAGGAGAAATCGTCGGGCAGCGCACAGTCTTCGGCTGGGTATTGGCAGGCCGTGCCGTCGGGCTCGCTCCAGGTACGTCAGCCGTCTGTGCAGCCACCCAATTCGACGTGGCTCCGCCTTGGCACAACGAGCTAACCGCTCTGCTACAGCGGTTCTGGGAGATGGAGGATCTTCCTCAGGCTCACCGCCGCTCAGATGAGGACATCAAGTGCGAGCGTGCGTTCGCAGACCACCGACGCACCGCGGACAGACGGTACATCGTGCCCATCCCGCTGAAGGGCAGCGGTTCGCTTCTTCTTGGCGACAGTCTTCAGAGCGTCAAGGCCTCCTTGGCAGCCCTGCAACGCCGGCTTCGGCAAAGCCCCGATATGGCTGTGGAGTATAGTCGATTCATGGCTGACTATCTCGCGATGGGCCACATGCGCCCGCTCACCAGCGCTGAGCTTGCAGCTACAGCTGGGCCCGTCAACTACATCCATCATCATGGCATCTGGCAGCATGCTGATCGCGGACGCATGCTCCGAGTAATCTTCAACGCGTCCAACCCGACTTCCAGTGGCCACAGCTTGAATGACGTCCTCCACGCTGGACCCAGACTCCAAGCCGCGCTCCCATCGGTGCTCATGCGCTGGCGGCGGCACCGCATCGCCTTCTGCAGCGACATCCGCATGATGTTCCGGCAGATTTGGATCGACTACCGTGACGTTGACCTGCAGCGGATTGTCTGGGCTTCCGATCCCAGCCAGCCTCAAACCCACTACCTGCTGCTCACTGTGACTTACGGCGAATCGTGCTCGCCTTACCTGTCGCTGCGTACCCTCCAACAGCTATGCCAGGACGAAGGCCACAACTGGCCCGAAGCTGTGTCAGCCGCCCTGTGTGACCGCTACGCCGACGACTTTCTCTCCGGGGCCGACGACGTCACCACAGCTCGGCGCCTCCGCGACCAGCTGATCGGGCTCATGAAGGCCGGCGGCTTTCCCCTGCGGAAGTGGGTGGCCAATGTCCGCGAGCTGCTCGACGATCTGCCTGACGACGTCCGCTTACGTCCGACCTGGGAGCAGCTCAGCGCTGAAGGCCTCGTCAGCGAGATCGGGGTCAAGTGGGATCCACCGTCAGACTGCTTTCAGTTGACGCCTCCACCACTCCAGCCACAGAGCACAAAGCGGACGATGCTCGCGGCGCTCGCGGGTCTGTTCGACCCATGCGGCTGGATCGCGCCGATCGTGTTGAATGCCAAACTCTTGCTCCAAGATCTCTGGCGCTCCAGACTAGGCTGGGACGAGCCTGCACCGATCTCAATGACTCGCCGATGGGCGGAATTTACCGCCGAGCTTCAGGCCATTTCCACCTTCACCTTACCGCGCTGGATCGGAGTCAGGCCTTCTTCCGAGCTTCACCTGCACGGCTTTTCGGACGCCAATCGCCGCGCGATGGCCGTCATCTACTCTCGCCTCGCGCCCGGGGCTGGGCCGGCGCTCTGACACATTCTTCTGGCTCGGACGAAGCTCTCGCTGATTCGCTCGCTCAAGCCGGCGCCAGAGACATCCGCGCGCATGACGATTCCGCGCCTCGAGCTCCGCGCCGCACTGATAGCCGCCAAGCTCCTGCGGACCGCTGCTGACGAGCTACGCGTACCTGTCGACCGCTGTCACGCATGGTGCCACTCACAGATCGTTCTGCACTGGCTGCGTTCCGACAGGCCAACCAACAACGTGCTGATCGACAACTATGTCGCCCAAATCCAGGAAATGCTACCTTCGAGTGTCTGGCGATAAGTGCCGACCCAGTCAAATCCAGCCGACCTCGCGACCAGAGGTGCCGACATGACCGGCCTTCGCTCGCAGTGCACTTGGTGGGAGGGCCCCGCTTGGCTCGCCGAGGATGTCAACTCGTGGCCCCTAGACCCGCTCCCCGCACCGAACCAGCATTCATCCATCTGCTGCGTAGTGCAGCAGCTCGATGCCAGCTACCTCGAGCAATTCTCCAACTTACGCATGCTACTAAGCTTCCTCGTACGCATTTGTCGATTCGTTTGGAGCTGCTTGGGCAGGGGCCCCGTGCTTTCGGTCGCTTCACCTCTTACGCCGACCAAACTCCACGACGCTTTTCTCGCGTGTGTACGCCTCAGCCAGGAGAGATCATTCTCGGACGATCTCCAGTGTCTTCGACGGGGCGAACGTCTGCGGAAGACGAACCCCTTGGTACCGTTAGCAGCCTTCCTCGATGACGACGGGATTCTGCGCGTCGGCGGGCGGCTCGAGCATTCACCGCTGACCTACGAGGAGCGGCACCCGCCAATTCTCAGCGGCGCCTCTTCTCTCGCTTCCATGGTCATCGCCTGGGCGCACTCTCGGGCGCTGCACGGTGGATATCGTGTCACCAGTGCCTACGTCTGTAAGCGCGCTTGGCTCCTCGGTGGGCTCCGGTGGATCAAGGCTCACCTCCGCAGGTGCGTCGTCTGCATCCGGCTGCGAGCGCGACCGGCGACTCAACTCATGGCCCCACTGTTGTCGTCTCGAGTCTCCCCTTCTCGTGCATTTGCCTGCACCGGAGTGGACTACGCCGGCCCTTTCCATGTATTCTCCGCCAGAGGACGAGGAGTCCGGACCACGAAAGGCTACATCGCCGTTTTTGTGTGCCTCACCACCAAGGCCCTGCACCTGGAGCTGGTCGGCGATCTCTCGGCTGCGTCCTTCTTGGGCGCCCTCCACCGATTCGCTGGACACCGCGGTCGGCCCGGTGAGATATGGAGCGACAATGCGACTTGCTTCCGCCGCGCTGATGTTGAGCTGCGCGATGCCTTGCTGACAGCCGAGCTGGACTGTGGATTGGTCGCGGGCTCTCTCACCGATCAAGGAATTGCTTGGAAGTTCATTCCACCCGGTGCTCCTCACTTCGGTGGCTTGTGGGAGGTCACCGTCAAGTCAACCAAAAGTCACCTCCAGCGCGTCATGGGGTCACGCCATCTCACCTACGAGGAATTTTCCACGGTGCTCGTTGGCATCGAGATGGTCTTAAAAAGCCGACCACTGACACCGCTATCTGGAGACACTGGAGACCTCGATATTCTCACCCCAGGGCACTTCCTTGTCGGTGGCCCTCTCAACTCCATCGTTCTGCCCGGCCCCCCTACGGAGAGCTTAGATGCGCTCGCCCACTGGGAGCTCGTTCGGGGGGTCCGCGCCCAGTTTTGGTCCCGCTGAAGCCGAGAATACCTCAACACACTCCAACAGCGGTCAAAATGGACTACTCCTCGCCGGAACTTCATCGTCGGCGATGTGGTCGTCCTCCTCGACGCTACACTTCTGCAAACCAGCGGCCGATGGCCGATCGGCCGTGTCATCAGCGTCCACCCGGGAGCCGACGGCTTTGTCCGCGCTGCTACCCTCAAGACGGCGACTGGCGTGTACAAGCGATCCATCACCAAGATGGTCCTCCGCCGCCTCCAGAAGACTCCCTGACCGACCCCGGTTTGGCCGGCAGCACGTCGTTCTTCGATTGTTTGGTTTCGCGCCCGAGCGAGACGCTGCGTGCACTTTCGCCATGCTCACGGGCTTCCGCCTTGCCGGGAGCCGCCTTTGCGTTCGGGCACTTGAGCACTGCTCTCCGAGACGACCAGACGCTTGTCCCGCTCACACTCACGACGTCTCTCACGCTGTAATCAACCCGCTTGTACAATATCAAATAAAGTGTTTCACCAAACAGAGGCTGTGATAGTGAAGATTCTTTGAAAAAAAAAATTATTATACAACAAGGTAATAGTTTCTTACCTTTTATACTTCAAGCCGTGTTAAGAGCAATATTGACAAGAGCTTTATAAAATAAAAAGATTTAAAGTGGTATGGAGAAAAGCAAAATAAATTGTTTTAGTTTCGAAAGAATAGCTCGGAACAATGCACAGTGAAAATGTAAAAACTCTCCATGAAGCTGTAATACCTGTTTCTACTGCTACTGACGATTTTTTATCGCAACGAGTTTTACAATCTACACAAACTGTTGAAAACAATCTTAGTCGTTTAAATGATAAAATGAAACAAATTCTTGACTCCAATGCGTTCAATGACGAACGTGAAAAATCTAACGAATATTTAAGAGTCGTACAAAGATACTTTTATTTTATAGCCGAACAAAGAAACAATGGAAAAAGAGGGGGAAAAATATGATACAGATGCAAATGATCGGATGAGAGATGATATGATTCTGAAAACTATACCTAAAGGATGTCAAAAAAAGTCTAAGTTACTTTTAAATTATTTAAAAAAGAAGAATCGTTAAATAAGTTAGAATGGGACCATTGAATGTGAAAAAAACAAGGTTCTAATATTATTGACCTAATAAACGATGTGGCAAGACGCAGAAAAACAGTTAAATTTGTAGGTAGAAAAGAATTTGTTAATATGTTGCACGGGATCGTTACTCCGCGAGAGTTTGTCGGAAATAATGACCTGTCGGAGATTCGTAACGTCAATCGAGTTGAGACTTTATCGAAGACTCGTCAAAAATTATTCAACTCGAGAGAGAAGATAGACCATGACTATGACGATATTACCGATGAATTGTCGAGTAAAGACGGCAGTAAAGTATATGAATCACTTGGGGAAACTACTATTAAAAAGAATAAAATTATTAAAAGTGACATCAAAAGTCCATCCAAGATGTCTACACCTTTGCAAAAGGAAGGAGGAGTAGGAGGCAAACAGCGGCTTAGATTTTGAAAAAATGGACGCGTTAGAAGAACAATACCTTACACCCAGTCATAAGGCTGATTTTACCGGGGCTAGAAACTCAATAAAATTGAATAAAAATGTTTTATCAGATTAAATAAAGCCAATAAAGGAGTGGTTGAAGGCACAAGACGTTTGCACGCTACACAAAACTATTCGACGTAAGTTTCCACACCTTTTTTACGATGTCAACGCTTTGGATGACTCGTGGGAGGCTGATCTTATTCAATTGACGTCTATCAAAACCTACAACAGTAGTATATCATACATTCTCGTTGTAATAGATTTTTTGAGTAAATTTTTATGGGCTCAACTATTACGTGATAAAAGTTGCTGTGAAGTTACCGCAGCTTTTTAAAAAATTCTCGATAATAAACACTATAAATTTTCAAAAACAGTCCAAATAGATCGGGGAAAAGAATTCTTAGGAAGCGATTCCAACAGTTGTTAAAGCATAATGGAATTAAATTTCGGATTGTGAGTAACCCTGACGTAAAAGCAGCTGTAGTAGAGCGTTTCATACGAACACTCAAGGAACGCATGAACAGATATTTTACATATAAAAATACATACCGCTACATCGATATAATACAAGATTTAATTGATGGGTACAATAAATCACTCCACTCTACAATCAAGCTGGTACCTAGTGCAGTAACTATACATAATGCAAACGTTGCGAGAAAAGCGTAGCAAAAACATCGTCAGAATCATCAAGCTAAATCAAAGTATAATGTTGGAGACTACGTGCGTATTAGTTGCGAGAAAAACGTATTCAAAAAGGGCGCCGTGAAATCCTGGAGAAAAGAAATATTTAAAATTGTTGGTGTTATCAAAAGACAGAATTTATATACACATTACTAGCATGATTTGGATGGTGGAAGTACTGAGGGATTTTTTTACCCTGAGGAGCTTAGCCCAGTTGCTAAAGAGCGAGTGTTAGATCAAGAGCATAAAATTAAAAAAATAATTGGAATTAAAGGAAAGGGAAGAAACAAACAATATTCTATTAGTTGGGTGGGTTATCCATAAAAGTTAAATTCTTAGATTTTTAAAAGAGACTTAAGAGATAGTTCATAACGATCTTATGATAACTTTGCCAAGCAACAGCAGTATGAAACATTTTCCTAACAATACTACAACGAATTTTTCTACTCAATTACCAAAAGAAATCGAGCTGTGTGGAAAATGGAAGGTTGGAATTCCCGAGATTCACGTACCGTGCACTATTTTACATGTCACTCGAGAGGACGCTTTACTCAGTGCAACAGAATGTCATTTTTAACATGGCACATACGACTTGATAAATAGCTTATGTGAAGCGATAAATAACAAATGGATGGAATATATCTTTAAAGATAAAGAATATCAGCGTAAGTTAATTTATAACAAGGACGGTGGATTTGTATTTATTGGTGTACCCACCTTAGAAAAACAAGGGACAGTGTTTTCATTATAATGAAACATTTTGAAGTAGATAAGGGTGGAAAATCACTCTGGTTATCAAATGCAGTACAACGCATTTTAAGATTCGAAGAAGGAATAATTCATATCGAAAAACATCGTGCAGAAATAAGGGATGATTACCGAATGTTAATTCACGGTAAACAAAACAAAATATCTAACCACCCGTGTGGAAGTTAAATCTTTTACTATGCACAGTGGTATTACAGGCAACTGTTTAGAAAACGTTATTCTTGGCCAGTAACCAGAAAGAAAAATACTAGGTTTTGTCGACAACAAAGCTTTCAGCGGGGACAGAAAACTTAACCCCTTTGATTTCCAAAATCACTCTATTAATTTTTTGTCATTATACGTTGATGGAGTACAAATTCCAAGCAAACCATTACAACCTACTTTCACAGGAAATGGATATATGTACGTTGAAGCTTATCAGACATTATTTTCTGGCTCCGGAAATCATTACATGAACGAGGGAAGCAACACACACAAAAAAGATTATCCAAAAGGGTATTGTCTTTTTGCATTTGATCTTACACCAGATTTGTCCGCGCACTTTGCAGGTCATAGGAATTTAGTAAAAAATGGGTCTGTCAGAATAGAAGTACGTTTTGAGATGCTTTTGACAAAAACGATAAATTGCGTTCCTTACTCAGAATTTACAACGTGTTAGAAATAGACTCAAACCGTCAGAATCTTATTACTAGTGATCAATATCTTCCCACTAAAAATCTGAAAAAAGTGGAAAATGATCGCATTTTCATGCTCACAAAACTAAAGAAAGTCTATACGCAGTGTGAGACAAAGATTGTTACCAAGTTAGACGATGAATTCGAAATGTTTCTTCCAAAAATGAATGTAGATATGCTACTAGAAAATTAAAATGATTTAATGAACTTGCAATGTAAATAAAATAAAATTATTTATGTTTGTTATGGGAACTGAACTTCTATTTTCATATGCATCATTATGTAATAACTTTAGTATAAAAGAAAAAAGTCAAGTTTAATGTAATTTTGTGTACTTTATTTATTTATTTTTGATGCAATTAGTACTAATAATAATTTAAATTCTGTGCAAATTTTTTTTATATTAACATCAAGTTTTGGAAAAACCCGTGATAATTCTTTCTTATTAATATAACTTTCATGAATATTGTCAAAACCCAACTATTTAACAAGAATGTCATTTTTTTCACACGATAAGTATCTGGATATTTGGTTTTCTAGATTTTGTGTTCATAGAAACCTCCAGAGATTGGTTGCTCTTGATAATCTTTTTAATGGTAAGTTTGTAGACTAGTAGCAGCTACTCATACTATTGTGACAGTTTCCGTAGACCAGTTTGGTGTACATCCTTTTCAAACATTTCCTTCATATTGCTCACTCGTACTTTATCACCCAACTTAAAATTAGGTTTTTTTCTTTTCTAATGTTTTTGAGATACAAGATTTTCAAAAATATTATTTGAATCAGCAGCTGATACATTCTTAGGTTTTACAGCTATCGTTCGATACTTCCTTCCATTTTTAGACTGCCCATAACTTAGGTAAAATATCAATCCACTTATAGCTACCATGTGAACTGAATTTCCTCCATATAGCGTGCTTCAGTGTACAATTAAGTTGCTCACGTGTGAATGCTTCAAGATTACTATAAATAGAGTACAAATTAATTTTGTACTTTTGCATGAGATCTTAAAAGCTCACGTTGTTAAACTCTTTACCACGATCTGTTTGTAATTTAGTTGAAACTCTCCCCTCTATTAATATTAACTTCATAGCTGTAGTCCCATCTTAAATAGTTCGATTCTTTACAGGCACAGTCCATGCAAATTTTGAAAATACATCAATGACTGTAAGCATATATTTATAACCTTTATTTTTTCAAGCATAAGGTATTATCTCTACAAGATCAGCTTGCCATGTTTCATCCAAGCCACGGACATCAAACTTTCGATCTGCGTCTGGCAGGTTTATGGAGTTTTTTCACTACTTCTTTCATCTCTACTAAATGTCTTCTCAAGTTGTATTAGATATTTGCGCTACAATCTCCTTAACTGTGTGTATTTCACACGGCAAATTTAGTACTGTTTCTGAGAATACATCACTCAAATTGCTCAGTAGACTTATTTTCTCTTGTTCATCTAAAATGAGACTTTTTTTCCTTCTGTAAAGTAATGAGATTCACAGCATCTTAAGGTTGAACAGCTGATGCAATTTTGCATAATCTTTTATTTTCCAAATCAAATTGACTATCTGTGGTGACCTTACACCCGATTCCTCGAGGAACTCGACAACCATTTTTTTACTTAGCTGATCCACGTCCAAATACGTTGATGTTCATTGTGATACTGAAGTCAAAGTTATAACCAAGCTTAATATATAATTTGAGCTTCACGAAGCTTCTCAATGATTAAATTTATTTCATTAATATGACTAAAATTACTAGCTGACTTTTCTGCCACTAGCATTCTCAGTCGATTGACCAGTTCGTTAGGGTCGTCCAAATAAACGTAGTCCATTTTCGTGTTGAGCTTAGCAACTTTTTACGAAGGTATGGACGCATCTTTCTTCTTCACTTGTGTAGGATTAAATAAAGGAGCAATAACATTATTAAATTTGTTACTGTTGTGTTGACAAACCGTCGCATTTTTGTCAAATTTTCTTTTATGCACACTTGAAGTTTTCAAGATTTGTTTGTATTGAGCTAAATTATCTGGTGTCATGTGCTTTTTATCAAGATGTTTTTTCATAAGTAACTCCATTAATCCATCAGTCATCGGGTATCTTTGATCTTTTATGTGAATTCAACTTTTTTTGAAATATATGGGTTAATCCCTAAGTATATACTGTCCGTTTTTTATTTTCTTATGCTCTTAAAGTTTTCTCTGCCTGACTTTGATAATGGATGCTTATATCTAACAGCTTTTCTTGCTTTTTCAATTTGACAGAGAACGTATTCTTTCTTGCGAAAATCATCCATGTTGTCCACTTGATGGTTAACAATAGACTAATACACACTTAATGAGCATGAGTAATATTTATAGCAAAAGAGTCAAAACCTCTTCTGTATTGACAATCATCCACATCTCTTTCCTTGTTTGTAACAATAAACCCATGTTTTCCAACTTCCTAACAGTTGACACATAATTTTTTGAGTACATTATACATCATAACGGTATTAACATGATTATTATAGATGTGCTTCAAATTCATATCATATTGTCAAAATATCACTAAGAGATTTAAATTATCTCTGACCAAATGTTTTGGAACTTGAGCATATGATTGACAATGACAGAAGCAGTCAATACAAATGTGACGTCCTTTGCAGAAAAAGGCTTTCTTATTATCTTGCTTTTTACAGGCGATGTCGTCTAATATCGTTATGGAGTTGGGTAGTGCCTTAACGGTAGATATGACTGATTTATGATTACTTAATGTAAAGTATCTAACACTATTTATGGGCTCCAACAGTTGTTCTAGAAATTTATACTTTGGTTGATTGATCGACTTTGAGTATAGATAAACATTCTCAAGTCTCAATCCTTTGGGGTGAGTAATCAAAGAAAATAAGCTGTTTGTTTTATCACAGTTTTATAGACCATAAAGAACAAATCTTATAGTATCGGGTAGCAGATCACTACGTCGCTTTATTTTTTATTTTGCTTAAAGATTCCGTTGAAATTTACGACAGGAAGTTTACTATTCTGTTCCACGAAGCTTATGTTTGCAGTATGCTGACTCAACTGAAACTGAAATATAATACATGCGTCATTGTATTTTTCAATATTGCTAATCAGTTAGTTAAAATTAATAAAAGAAAGTTTAATATTATGTTTTCCGGAGCTCGCATTCACTTTATAATGACTTAGTTGAAATATGAGACTATAAATAACGCTCTACTCATATTTTCAAGCTCATTCATAGTTAAGCACTTGCAAAGTGATGATCATTTGTCATCGCAAAGGCTGTAGAGTTATAAGCATACTTATCAACAAACTAACTGTAGAACTGCACGTACCAGAATATGAGTATTGCGAACCAAGAACTAAATTAGCCAAAAGATTAGCTCACGAAGATCCAGGTATCAACCCATTAGATTAAGCTTGTAAGCAACACGATGTAGTCTATTCTCAGAATCGAGAAAGTATTGCGGCAAGTAACACTGCTGACAAGATTCTCGCTGAACAAGCGTGGCAAAGATTTAAACCCAAAGACGCCAGTTAAAGGAAAAAAACTGCTGATTTTACCATCACCAACGCCATGAAATTGAAATCCAAATTTGGAATGGGATCGTTTCGTAGTACAAGTTCTAGTAAAGTCAGTAAGAATAAAATGAAGAGGAAAAGAATCACTTTGAAAAGCTTGATTTAAAGTGTCTTGGAGTCTATTGTTCCAAGTAGTTGTGCTCAGAAAGTTATTAGTTCAGCATTAAAGGGAGCGCAGCAGGCAGTGAAAAAAGTTGGTGGCAAAAAAAAATATTGTAATGCCTCGAGTATTGCCTATACTGCGAAAAACTTATGGCTTTTTACCATATCTTTTTCCTACATTTGCTGCCTTAAGTGCTTTAGGTGCTATTTCTAATGGTGTAACTGGAGTTGTTACCTTACAAGGCTATTAATGATGCAAAAGTCGCTTAAAAACAGCTAGATAAAAGTGGAAGGGATTATAAAGAAATTAAAGCGCTCTGATTCAGAAAGGGGCTCTTTTTAAAACCATATGAGAACGGCTTAGGTTAACATTTAGGACCGGAAAACGGCTTAAAAAATAAAATAAAAATAAAATAAAAAATCCTATGTAAAATTGCCTCACAAATCTCTTACAGACTATGACCTCATCAAGTATGCAAAAATTTTGAGAATCCCACATTTCCGTTGAGTTTTTATGAGAAATGCTTTGACAGCTGATGGCCCACATTTTTTCGAATCAGCAATATTTAATCTTGATGATCCTGATACTCACTCGGTTGCCTATAGAAAGCGAGGCAATAACGTGACGTATTTCTACAGTTTTGGTAACATGCAGCCACCATTGGATCTAGTGCTATATCTTGGTGTTAATGATGTCAAATATAATTGTCAGAGGTACCAAGATTTTGGTACATATAGTTGCGGCCATCTTTGCTTTAGCTTTCTTTGTAAAAAATTCCATCATCAGCCTATATAAATGTATCTCAATACTCAAGTAACATTAGTCATTGAAAAACTGTCATGGAAGAATCATTGACGTTGAGACTATCAGGAACATCATCTATTCTTGAAGTGCAATATTTACCATCCATCGAGCTGTCATTAGTAAATAACTACGTTCTTGGCCTACAAGAACTCCTAATTTTCAATTGAATTCTAAATATTGATGAAGGTGATGATAAATTTTACGTAGGCAATCAAGTGGTTGTTTTTCTTACTGGCAGCTACGAAACTCAAGATATTAAGTCATTTCTGATCGATGTATTACAACCCAACGAGATAGCTATTAGCAACAAATCAAATAATAATACTCTTTGCAGCATAATACTATTGACTTCAGATCAAAAGATTCTATAGGCCGTATTTTAGGCTTTATTTAACGAATTCTTAGAGATATCACTAATCATAACTCGGATTTACCTGTTGCTATTCTCAAGGTTAACACATTGAGAGTTGAGTGTAATATCACTACCGGGGCCTATATAAACGGAACCAGAACCTATATCAAATAAAACAGATTTCATAACACACATGCCTCTCATTGCAATTAAATGTTCTTAGCAAAATTAAGCTTTGAAAATTACGCCAGTAGACGTACGCTTGGAGTTTGAAACACGAGAGAATTTCTCGGAAAATGTTTCTGCTTCCTGTCTTATTTTACATGATCGTATTGTAGAGTACATTCCTATCAGTGGTGACATAAGAAAACTTGTTCAATCACCTCTAGGAAATTAAACAATATTCGCAGTCTTTAACATGATGGAGTACGTGGTATATATGCAAGGCTTCAAGAAACCTGGCAACGATTTCCTTGGCACAGACTAAATGATAAATACAAACGCGAGAATTTGTTGCTTGAGCTGTCCTATCATAGATTAGATTAAAAATCAGGCCATATTGACTACATATAAATTGGTAATGTGCTTCGTGAAAATCTCAAAGATGCAAAAAAAAAAGAATTTGTATTTAGAGAATTGATGAAAAAATGAGTTGAAAGGTTTTATTTGCAAGTTATTTGAGATTTTTATTTGCACCATTTGAGCTTCCAACTTTGGCTACTGCATGCCCCCACCATAATGGTGCATATAGATATATTTGTGCTGTCCACAATGTAAATCGAATAAAAAAATCCTACTTTCGTATGGAGTGTATGGAGTGGGAAGATGTTACTGACTCTGACGAAGAGGTGCAATAATAAAACCTTAACAGAAATTTGCTTTCTTGTAAGCAAAAAAAAATTCTATGAAGCTTCATTTGAAGTGTATCTATTCGTGAGTCAACATCTCAATGGGTCCGTACTTTAATAAACCAAATAAGTTGGAGGAAAGCAGTAAGAGTTGTCATACCAAAGACGATGAAGGTCGCCTGAAATCTCTTTCGCACGTTGAGCCATCTCAGCCAAAAGTCAAAACGGACTATTATTCTGATAATATTTACTCATGTCCCAAAAAAAGATATGAAATAATTTAAAGTACGTAGTATAATTTTGTAAAACAATTGGCCTTTACAAGAGCCATAAATTTTTTTTCATATTCATTCAAATTTTAAATAAATGTACTAAATTACAAGTTTTTATTATTATTTGCGTAACCTTTCCTCATGGTATCCTTACGATTAGGACCAACGAATTACTTATTACTATACGCAAAAAATTCAGTGAATCAATGGTCAATAGTTATTTACAATATTAACAACATCTACTTGTTGCAAATGGAAAGAAAATCAGAGATCACAGTGTCGAATCAAGCACTTTTATTCTTAATCTTTTATCTCCTTCGAGTACTATAAGTACGCGTTCTGGGGATAACTTTCGTCAATGATAGTGTGTATAAATTAGCAAGTGAGTGAATCACAATCACACTGGTAAGATCAGAAGTATGATATTACATTACACTTGATATCTGTGTTTGTGGTATTTTTTGTATCTTTGATATTTTTTCCAGCAGTGTCATACGTAAGTAGAGCCTTATTTTGCAGCTCATCCATTTATGCATTGTGGAGCAAGATGCGCTAAATCAAACGCGTTAATTCCTCATCTTTTATCTCTTTCGAGTTTTAAGTAAGTATACTTACTATGGGAAACTATCATCAATGCTAGTATGTACTATACGTGGAAAAACAATTAGACTCACTAATATGAGCGCTCAGCTATACGTAAAAGCATATTCGATTGCTTTCAAGCAAGTATCAGTTCTTATTATATGCTGCAAACACGTACTCTCAGATTTTTTTCGCGTTTTCTATACGCGTAGAGGCCGGGGGCCAACCTGGTGCTAGTAAGTATGCCTGAGTCGCTTCGTAGGGGGATACGAGGCCAGAGTAGCTCCGTATCCATAGAGGGATACGTGGCCAGAGTAGCTCCGTATCGTAGAGGGATACGAGGCCAGGTGACCCAATATCCTCCTACCTATACTACTAGCCGACAAATGAAGTATGACGAATGGGAGCGACCAATCAGCGCCATTCGTCCATTCTTCTATTTAATTTGGCTATACAGGGCGTGCAGTTGTGTTTATCCGTTTATAACAATTGATGTCTTTCGTCAAATCTTCACATGTCCTATTTATATGGTGTGGAATCGAAGCAACAAATGGGACAGAAACTAAACAGTTTTAATAAATCATTTAAATAATAAAAAAATGTACATAATAAAAATAGGAGAGCAAATTTTTTATGAATTCATCAGTGATAATTATCAGTGTAAAAAGTAGTTATAGACCATTAAGAGTAATTTTAAGAATGATAATTCATATATTCGACCTATTCGTCGATTTGATTCCCCTTCACGTGAACAGGGCACCTAACGAATGACCGAATGGAAGAATGGATTAATGGTGCTGATTGGCCGCTCCCATTCGTCATTCATCATTCGTTGGCTCTATTCCACTGCATGTATCTTCAGCCTAAGGGTAGACACAATTATAAGCACATGACTAGAGATGAATGATTCTTCTTAAGTCTTAGAGGCTCGACCGAGTGTTTTTAAGCAAGGAATCTAGTATTTTGCGATTTTGTCTCAACTTGATTTTTGGAAAATAGATTCTTATTGTACTGAAAATTCACTTGACTAAAAAAATTGTTTAGTACTTACCAAAAATTACCTTTTCATGGCAAATGGTGTAAGTACTAGTGGCAGTGTGGCAGTGCAAGCTGGTCTATTTTTGATGTTTATACAAAATTAACATGATTCAAGTTACAATTTACTGTTATGTGTGCATATCTATTAATTTGCTGTAGACATTAACGAAAAAACTTAGACTTGGAGGCCGTAGATACATATATATAACTATAATTTATGACTATACAGTCAAAGTCTGACTCGATTCTATAATTCGTCTAGCACAAAATCGATGTATTAAAATGGAGAACTTTTAAGACCGGAGTCCTACGAGTCGACTATTTTTTAAAGAATCGCCTATCCCTTCAAGATAACTGATGAGAACGTGTATATCAAGTGAAGCATGACGTGCTCTTATCTGATGCAGAGTAACTGGTCATCGTACCAGATCAAAATTCAAAACCATTAAGACTAATGCGATATCAGATTCTTACAACAAGAGTACTCAAAAAAAAGAAAAATTTATAAACAATTATAGTATACACCAACTACAAATTTGGATTGCAAAATATCATCTTCATAGGTACATAGAAGCTCTTTTTTTATATCAAAACAAAACTCAACAAGATTATCAAATGTTGAAGGCCTATCAACGTAGCTACTCTTGAACCACGAATACTTAAAAGTATTCTGGTACCTTGGAGAAGATAATTCATTGTATAACAGGGATTGAATTCTTATGATATTATTTCATTTATGTAAATTAATTTTGTATTAAAATAAACGAATAATAACAGATAACTTTCTTATAAAATTTTTCCAGAAGCGAAAGCCATAAACATCTAAAGACTGAATTTTAGATGTATTACCTGGTTGTATTGTGATTACTTTTAAACTGACTTGTGTTAGTATAACTTCTTGTACGGTACAATTGAATTGCCCACTCCAGGAGTCCAAAAGTATTTTAAAACAAAACAATATTGTTAATCGACTGTGGTTTCTGCAACTAAGAGTGTGGAGACTGCGGTTTAATTCTTTAAGTGGTTTTAATATAAATATGCAGAAGAAATACCACAACAGTTAACCACTGTAATGTTATCTGTTATTCTTAGTAGTTCCAAATCTTAAAAAGTTACTATTAATTTGTCGAGTACAATAAGTCAATGAAAATAGTGCAACTCGAAAACAGCAAATTTGTAAAAACGTTTTAGATATAATACTTTGTCTAGACGAGATATTAAATATTCACAATGTTTTTTTTACTGTACATTACAATAGTAGCATTGATGTAAATGCGTCACATCGGCACATATTTAGTGAATATGATGGGATATTCATAAAAAATATGCACACAAACAAGTTTATTAGAAGCTCATTTTCAAACTGTGGAAATTGTTAACTTAATCATTTAAATACCAAGAAGACAAATTCTTATAATTATGTTGTAAAAGAAATAAATTAATGAATCACTGCACTTGCTTATAAATAATAAATCTATTAGTTATGAACGAAATCACACAAAGAAAATGCAGAGATAAAGTATTAGCAAAACCCAAAAAAACATATGGCTACCAGTGCAAGAAAATTATAATATAAAATTTAAAGAATGGTGCTATTGCCATGCAAATTATTTGTTTATAATATGGTTTAAGAATCATATTATTTTAGTACTGCTTGACGTCAAGAGTTAAATTTAAGATCGAAGAAATCAGCAAAATTGAAATAAGTCTTTGTATTCAGTCCAAGAAAATATTTTGATTATATTAAGGTTGTAAGCATATTTTAAAAGTATTCAAAACAAAAAAAGTAGTACACAAATAACATTAGTTCCATAAATGTCAAAGCAATGATTAATTTGTGTACATTAGAGATTTATAAGACTACTGTACAAAGTATGATTTCCGCAACTACAACTACAGTATGCAGAAGCTGATTAAATTTTGGACGAGCAAAAAATTATTTGGAAAAATGAATAATAAGTTTCCAAGTATTTTTAAATTATTTCATTATTTAAAAAATATACTCCTTCTTAATACATGTTTGAAGTCAAAAAATAATATTCTTTATTTTAAATGATAATTCCAATCAATTTTACTTCTAATATAATATTGACTTAACAATCATTTTATACAGAAATCGTATTGAGACTTGCCATAGTAACAGAAGGATTAGCGACGCACGAAGAAGTGCACAGCGATGTTCTCTGAATTCGGCTGGCGCTGCTCCCTTTTTCCAACTGATCACCACCGATTGGGGTTTGCAGTCTCTTGAGAGGTACTCAGGGAATCTAAAAGACTACCCATCCACAATCTCACAAGACACCCACCTTGGGTCTGACTTCGGAAAAATCTAGACGCCCGTTGGTTCGTACCAGCTGCATCTCCAAGGAGATCCGAAGGTAAATCTTATCGAGTCTCTATGATCGATACAGCCGGAGTCCGGGCCAGACACCTTCGTTACAATCATCAGCTGCCCCGACTCTTGATTAGTCATTGCAGATCCAACCGTTCGCAGACAGCTTTGACGATGATCGCATCTACGAGGACACCTCGAGGCGGCGTGTGCGTCAGCTCCCGCCCGGAGCCGCGTCGTCTGCTATGAATGAGTAGAGGCGCAAATCCCTAAGGCCAATTTTTCTTGGTCTCTCACACTCATCTTTCAAAAATAAAAGGAAAATATTTTCAAGTTCTCTCCACACTTTCAGAGTTTGCATCCATCACGATGGATCTGCAAAGCTCCGGAAAAGCGGCAAAGATTTCTTGACTTAACACGAGATATTCGTTATATCCTGGCCACTTAACGAGTCTTACCTTTCGCATAAATTGCTTTCAATTTACATGCGTTCCGGAGCAGCTGGTAAGTTTATGGTCAAAGGTACACTTTGCCCCACAAAACGCAGGCATTACTGTCCGTTAAGCTCAACCAGTACAGGTTTGCTTTGAACTTTCCATGGCCAGTAAGCGCCTGAGTGCTTGCGTTATTTAATTCAACCACCTCGCGTCAAGTCGGTCTTTGACAGTTTTGATAAACGGACACGTTACACGTCCAATCATCGAGCTTTTAAAATTTTAGCACTCAGCCTGTCAGTCAAGTTTTACCCCATTTTCGATCCCCTACTTCGGACTCGTTTTCAGGTCACCCAATCTCAGTAGAAAAAGGCTTTCCGTATCGTCCGTTTTTCAGTTCATGATCTTAACGAAGCAACTTGACTGGCCGTGGTGTACTCAAGGCAACATATGCCTTTGCCTGGCGCTTCTGCGCTTTAAGTCTTGAGCTGAGACAGGCCCAGCTCCGATCGCAATTGGACCGTGGTCCTTCTTTGTCCTCAGTAGGGTCATTTTCTTTCTAATCTTGCAAAGGGCCCTGCTACTCTCGTTGGGGTCCATGCGAGAATCAGTCAGTTGCTCCTCGCACTTTTTCACACTTATTTGCCTTTCGCTCCTGCTTGTAATCACTGACAGATTTTTGTTCATCTGCTTTCATGGAAGCAAGAGTTGCGCGAAGTACCAGGTGTTTGACCAGAACAACCCGCTGCCCCCAATCGCAGTGTTCTTCATGCGCTTCGTTTTTCTAAAAGGTTAAAGAGCCTTAGTCTCTCAACCAGGTGGTCAAGTACCAGTTCTGGGTCGCCTTTCATGCATCATTCTCTCGCTCACGCCTTAGCTGAAGTCGTTGAAGCATGAGATTTGATTACTTTCATTGAGAGAAAACGGTGCTCATTTCCCCTGGCTCGGGGTCACTCGGGCTTGCCACACTCGTGCCGTCATTTTTGATGACTGCCCCCTGAGGATTCTGAAACGAGGACGCTTGCACCCAAGCCAGCTCGTCCAGGGATAACCACTTCACTTTACCTTTAGTCAATCAATTCTTGCAACATCACTTTAAACTAGGTAAAGCTGATCCTGATTTCGCCGCCATTGCGAGCCCCTTCACTGTTGGGGCTCGCGGCGTTACCATTCAGCGTCACTCGGAGACATCAGGTTAGGCACTTACCAAAGCTACAACACAGAACATGCTTCGCAGTGGTTTCGCTAAATTGCCATAATAACACTGACATCATTAATATCATGATAATAACACCAATAAATTTTTTTTTTAATAGATCATGGTGCATAATGTAACGTTGCGTTTTCTCGCCTTGCGACACGTAAAGTGTCCTGGCCCGGGGGGTCCTGAAGCAACGCTCAAAAACACTTAAATTATCACCGATGGCTGCACTGGAAGTTACGCGAATGGCACTGCACCTGAAACGCAAAGAATACCACCGCTTAATGACGCTCGTGGCTAGGCCAAACTCAGCTCGGCTCCTGGAGACTCTAACCTAGAGGAAGTTCCGCCAGGGGTAGCCCGTCGGGAAGCAAGCTACTCTCCTAGGGAGAAACGAGTCCCATGACCTGACAGAAAATGCCGTCTGGCGATGGCCTGCAAATAACGACATGAAAGGAGGATTTCTCAGATATTATTAAGCTCACTTTATTTGTTACTACAATTACGCGGGCATCTAGGCCCGGAAAATCTCGTCGCGATCCGGAGCTACGCCACGTCACGAATTCCGACAATCACGCTTCTCTCTCACCCGCTCTCGCTTTAACGATCTCTTCGAGGCACGATTCCAGGAGCCAGCTTCCGCGGCTCGCCCTGGCTACACGCGGCCGACACACACACACACACGCTCCCACGCACTACTTCTCGCGACAACACTACACGCTACTTTACCTCGAGGTTTACCATCTTACTCTCTTCTTCAGCGACTGAATCGGCTGGTAACCTTAAACTCGCAGTTGACAACTGATAACGGCGGTGGTGGTTCCTCGGTCGTCGGGCGTAAGGTCGAGTACGGCTGGCTGATCGTGATCGCTGGCTCAAAAACCCTCGTCGACACTCCTTGTAAAACACGCAGGTCAGTTTACCTGCATTCACACCTCTATCGCTATATGTATGTGTCATCATATGCCTCGGGGTTACGGGGACGACCTCGCAGAGCACCTACACCTTAGACGAGAGGAAACACTGAAACTTTAATTGTATGCAAAAGAACGGGCCCACGGGATTCTCGAATTGGGTATATTATCCACATATGTGGTCTCAATAATTTAACTATCGAAGGCTTGTAGTTAAAGTCAACAAAAATTCATATATTTAATGCCAAAGATTACAAATTTATATACGCGGGTGTGTGTGTATGCCGTAATAAGCAGAAGTATATAGTTAACTAATATACGAGACCACTGTCTCTTGCACCCTTTAATCCCTATACGACGGGCAGACCTCACTAATCGCAACGAAAAAACGCGTTCGGAAACTATTTAACCAACTTACTTGGTTGAACGCAGTTGCTAGAGATAACTAACAATACGGTGTGATCTTTAATCCTAAGGGAGAAACTAGTGAGCGTCCCCACCAGCCAAACTTTTAAGTCTTGACCTGGCCTGTGGGACCTGAATACTGCGGGTACTCGGGTGACATCAACCTCGACTGTATCTCGCTTTACCAAAGATCGTTGGCACCCCTAACCTCTTGTAGTCACGTACCTCAAAGCCACGCTACGCTACCGCTTCACACGGACTCCCAAGCTAGTCTAACTCGACTCGCTCCGCTCTCTGTCGCTTTACTCCTCCTCTCCCGTCTCTCTTCCCGGTCCCGCAAATGCCTCACGGCTGCACCGTGACAAACTATTGAAAATCTACGTTAAAAATATTTGAAAACTTCGTATTTTACATGAGTCTGCAATATTTTTACCCTAAAAAAAAAGGTATGAGCATAGTTAAAATGAATTGCAATGAATGACTTAAAAAAAATATTTCTACGTTTTTTTATGAAATCGAATGGTTTATCGAATGAAATCAATTGTTTTATTGCAAATAAATTTGTGTACAATATGCATGTCTTTCTGCATCACAGTGACGAAACTCTTTATTTATTTCATTGATTGGAAAGCTCAAAAAAAAAATCAAGTAAGTCGCATTGTAACAGCCGGAGCACATCAGCGCTACCATCTGTACCCCTCTCTCGTGGCTAGGTAGCCAACCGGTTGCAGTCTGCATGAGGCAAAACATGAGCTGTGGCTGGCATTTAAATTTATAGGGACGAACTTTTTACTTTTTACATACATTGTGCGCTGTGGGACTGCACCCGTAGCAGACAAACTATATAACCTAATAAACTTAGTGTTACCCTTGCTCATGAGCAAGCACAGTGTTGGGGGCCGTTCGCACAATCTATACGCCCAAATCCAAAAAAAAAAAAAAAACGTAATAGGTGTAAGGTTAAATTATTTGTATTTGTATTTTTATTTTACAAAATAATTTTATCCATATATTTATCTGAAAGTTTCATAATAATAAATAAAATTAAACTATCTTAGTTCTTCTTAAATTTCATGAAAATTTTCTCTGAAAAAAAAAATTTGTTAAATGATGTATCTAATGAAAAAAGTACAATGATCATGAATTATTATTGAATTTACTTACATAACAATGTAAAACTCGTCCGAGAAGGTCATAGAAATTATTCTGGCATCATGCAAAGCCACAGAATGTAAAAAAATTTTAAAGATGTGGTCATCTGAAAATATAGCATAAAGTATTAGTAAAATTTAATACTGAAACGAATGTTACATGACAAAAAACAAAGTTATAAGCAAACAAATCATAATATTTACAAGTTTATATTATTCCTTTTTGGGCAAAATGAAACTGAGTTGGCATGACTGCTCCACTCAATTGATCTATCGTCACTTACATCTAGTAGAAGTTTTTTCTTCTGACACATTTCGTAGAAAACGAGAAATTCGGCATCTTTGTTGACCATCTCTTCAAATTCATTCTAATCACTATTTGAAAAAAAAAATTGCCTCTTCGAGTCTTCATCTCAAGTGCTCTATTTTAACTAGAAAATATTTGCAACAAACTTGCTACTTAAAACATTAGGTTAAATTTGTTAAAAGTTTTCTTAAGATAAATTCTTTTGTTTTTCCATATTCACACGGTTCGAAACTAATAACAAAAAAAGTTTAATAATAACAGTGAAGGCAAAAAAAGCTATGCCGTTTAAAGTTTGTTAAAAAAAAAGCTAATAGAATAAAATTAAACGTATGTGCTCTAGTTACTGAAAAATTCATTTTGTAATTCGATAGCTCCAATTTTTGCGTTTTTAATATTGAAACTTGTACAAAAAAATTTTTAGTTTTCTCAACTTCTAACTTAACACCTCAAGCATCTACGTAAACTTTCTGCTAGACAGTTTTTACCTTTAAATTTTTTTTCTAAAACCTTTTTGTTTTTGAGCTATGACGAAAACACTAAAAAAAATTTTTTCCTACTTTATGCGATTTTTTAACATTTAGACGTTTATTGCGCCCTCCGTAAAAAAAATATTTTGCACCTGGTGCGCATCCAACCAGTGCAAGCACAAGGAGACCCTTGGGCCCTTTGTAGGTCCCTTGAGTCTGGTGCTTGCCTTGGTAACATACGCCAAGCACGAAAACTACCATTTCTATCTCAGACATTTTGAGGGTCAGGTATGCCCTTGGTAAAAAAAATAAGGCTTGCAATTGCTTCGCCCTCAACCAAAGATGTAAAAAAAATTTTTTATTGATAATTAATTGTAGATTCACAAAATTTTGTTGCAAACGTATAAAGAGGTGCGTTTATCCAATGCCTAAATTGTCTTTTCCAAATGTTTGTAAGACAGTACATGCTATATATACATATGCTTACTGTGGCCACCACGAAGTTAGAATTTTTAAATTGATTCATAAGAAATAACCATAAGCAGAATTTATAAAATTGTTTCATAGTTGTTAATATTAAAGGTTCTTGGGCGCTTGGTACCGTAACTAAGGTACGGTGCCATAAGGGCCCCTAAAAAATTAACGATTTTTTACCATAAATTTTTCAATAAATACAGTTATTTCGATAAAACCAAAGTACAAGATCAAGAAATTGCCAGAAAAGTACCGTGAGATTGTATTCGTAAAAATCGGGAGATGTTGCGAGGCAAGCCAGATTAATAATTTAATACTTTTTTTCCAATTTTTTCTTAAGTTAAGTCGTTGACCCTATATTTTAGAAAATTTAATAGGTTTTTTGTAAAAAAAATACACAAGAAGTATTTTTAATTTTTGAGGTTCATCAAAGATTTCCAACGATATAGTCAATTCTGTGACCACTTTTCATAAAAGTAGGTGTTATATAAGTGAATTTTCAGAAGCGATTTGTAAAAAAAATAAAGCCGTTGACCCCAGTATTTTCTTATCACAAATGAATTGGGCATAATTTATTTACATAATTCCAGAATTTCGGGAGTTTCAGTCAAGCCAATATAAATCGCCCAAGCCACCTTAAGTACTGTCTATATCGTACTAACATTGACTGAAAAATACATCTCAATGATAATGCGTTAGTGAATCTATATGTATTGTATGTATAGATACAATACCCGTGTTTAACTTAATTTTATTTATTTAATCAGTAGTTAAGGATCTCATAGGTAACAAATAAATATTTTCAGTTTACTAAAATCTGAGTTATGTTTTAAGCGTCTTCTTCGTGTACTTTCATAAATAACTTTACATTACATAAGCCACTATTTATCGTAATATTACGTGTTAAACTAACGAAAATAGTAAAATATACGCATAATTTTTTCCCCACCCACTCCAAGTCTACAAAAGTTTAACAAGATCATTTTTGGGTACCCAATATGCAGGGAGATTTATTTACTAATTTTATAAAAATTGAAAGAGAATTCTTTTTCCCCAAAGTAATCAAAAAAATAAAATTATTAACTATTTTAAGTAATCGCGAATGTCTACGATAATAAAATTCTTAAGGAGTTCTTTTTGTTTCATAAAAAAACTATATCGGGCGTAGAAAATTTATTTTCTGTTCTGTTAAGATAACTTCCATAGTTTTATAAGAAACGCATTAAATATCATTCTTTCCAAAAAAACGTTAAAAAATTTTTTTTTTACTGATTAAAATAGTTGCAGAAAACTAAATTTCTTGGATTGAGTTTGTTAATTATACCACTGTCTAGTTAAATAAATTACTCAAGAATCCTGTTAGAGAGATTAGTAAAGAGATAACTGACTGTAATGCTACGGCGCGAGCTCACTTTTGGCCACTGTTTCGAGCGCCCTGTCGCAGCCAAGTGGTCAAACCAGGTGCACATATTTTTTTCTTTTAAGAAGCGTGTAGGAGATATACCGAGTGTGTGCCTACGGATTCGTGTGGAAATGGGCATGTAGGCACACATTATGAAGACGCATGGAAGGGGTATACCCCATATATGACGATATAGTGAGCCTGTAAAGAGGAGAGAAGTGCTTTTCCGCTTCTGACTGTCACTACATATAAGTGTGTATGTATAATGCAGCTGAGCCGAGCTAATGTGTGCGATAAGCCAGGCGATCAGTATATTTTTATGCTAGCATCACACTTTAGTACACCGACACGCTTCAACCTGATATAATGCATATGGATGCTTTTTTCCTATTCAGATTTTCATGCTAACACGTCGTGATAACCATTAACTATAGCCTAAGCTTTGAAGGTTCTCCATGAACATGTGCCACTTCTAAACTATGGTAGGCATGTTGCATCGATAGCCGAGGTAGCTTATGCTCCCGTAACGACGAGTATCATATTTTGGTCCTCGATTCAATTCCTGGCATTTTTTTTATTTTTTTTCCTGCAATTTAACAGATGTATGTGGCATTATTGTTTAATTTTTTTTACGTTTTTTTATATTTTTTAACACAACATGCCTCATGCTATTTTATAAAAAGTAAGTACAAAGACAATTTTACCTAGATATTTTCATTCAACAATTATAAAACAATTAGCCATACGTTTCGTTTTCGTCAGCCAAATGTAATGATCCAGTGCTTAAGCTTTTCATTATTTTAATTACTCTAGAGGGATCAAACAATTCAAATTTTCTGTAAATTTACATCTCTTTTGATATCGCTCAATGATTCATAAGGCTTATGAAACAGTACAGTTATTATAGTTCATTGTGAGATCTCGGAATGGTCTAAATAAGAATTCAAGACAACGCAATATTAAGTTGTATGAGAATAATAGCTCTCAAAGCATCAATAGATAAAATATTAAGTGATTGCAAAATGCGTGCTATATCAGCCATTTCATTCTGCAACATTTTTTTGTCTAATCCACGAGGAGTATGACCTTAAACCAAAGTAGCAGTCGTTTTTCAGAAATTTGGTCCAATAGTGCATTAAAAAACTTGATGAGAATAATTAAGCAACATTTTGTGACTCTTGTTGATACACTAGCACTTAATCTCCCAATATAATGATCGATTGATTAATAGTAATAATGTCTGGCCAAGTCATGATAGTTATATGGAGCATTCTTGGTACAAATGCTATATATATAGCCCTACCTTCAAATATCAGCTGAGATCTCAGGTGAAATCTCATCCCAAAAACTCAGCTGAGATTTCACCTGAGATCTCACCTGAGATCTCACCTAAGGATTTTTAAAAAAAGGTCTCACAGAGACTAGTTATTTTTCTCTCTAATGATTTCCAGTTGTTTAGTACACTCAATTAGAGAACAAATTTTTTCATATTTTTCACTCATTTAACATCAGGACTTAAAAAATTTTTCAAAAATGATTCTTAAAAAAAAAAATTTTTCTTTTTCACGAATAATGACACCATTACAGTAACCTTAATGTTAACATAAGTTTTAACAAAACCTACTGATCAGATACGAAGCTATAAGATATTTATGTAGATCTTATATGGTAACCACTACAGAATGGTTAAGTTTTATTTGACAATTACGAATTTGAAAGTCACAAAGAAGTGCTTGAGAAGTTAAGTATAATAAGCTATGTACGACACAACAATACATTAAGCTGCGCCACATTTTTTATGAAAAATGGCTACGACCACAATACACGCGCTTCTATGTGGATAAGAATGTGCGTCATAAAAGGGTTTCACAAGGTATAATACGAAGGTAAGTATTATTTCAGCTGAGATCTCACCAGAGAATTTTTGGAAAAAAGTCTCAACGAGACTAGTTATTCTTTCCTTTCTAATGATTTCCAGTCGTTTGGTACACTAAAGTAGAGAACAAATTTTTTCATATTTTTCACTCATTTTACATCAGGACTTAAAAAATTTAAAAAAAAAA
>NW_019379837.1:180070-221641 GCF_000648655.2 Copidosoma floridanum
TTTTTTTTTTTTTTTTTTTTTTTTTTTTTTTTTTTTTTTTTTTTTTTTTTTTTTTTTTTTATACAGGTAAATCACGCATTGGATGCTCTTTGAGATTGTGCAATCGAACGGTTTGGTCGCTGCTTACAAATTGATTTTTTTACGATTGCGTAGCTTGGAAAAGTTTGGTGGTCGATTGATGCATTTTTGGTCATGGCCATACGATTATTATCTATAGTTTGGTGTGTTCCATGTTTCCTTTTTTTAAATAATTTTATTTTTCTCCTATCGCGAGTATAACTATTTTACACGACTTTTTGGAAGTGAATTTTACAAGTTTTACCTAATGGCCGTGACGTGAAACGTAAGCTCCATCTTCCGCTCTGGACCATGAAACTGGAGCGGCTTGACTTTTGGTAACCTGATTAGGCCAGCATATCTCTTGTTTCACATCTCGACAAATTAAAGGATTATTCCCTCCAAGTGCGTTCCACTAAACTAACCTTTTCCCGAGTTTATTTCGTGATTCAAGGACATGAAGTAATCTCGGTGTTACCAACAGGACAACAAATTAATAGAGTACACTTACTGGACGCGCAGAGTATCATTTATATACAGTTCAATTTTTTTGATTTCAACAACCATCCCCCAGAGGTATGTTGTTTATTGAAACCCTGACGACGAAAAGAGAATCGGCCCAAAGGAAAAAGGTATTTCCAAAATCTCACCTGAGAACTCAGATGAGAATTTGGCATGAGATCTCAGGTGAGATTTGTCAGGATGAGCACCTGGGGTATCTGCTTACTTTCTTATTTACTTCTCTTCTTTTATCTCGTAAATATAAAGTTAAATTATTAGTATCTCTCTTGACCATATACTTTTTATATTATCGGGTTTTTTGGTATAGTAAAAGTATGATGTAATTATTCCTTAAATATAAAATATTTTTTAAAGCTTATAAACTGCTAATATAATTTTTTTTTGAGTATTTCAATACAATACTCTTGTCGAAGCCCATAATTTTTTAACAATAATATTAGAGAGAAAGAAAAACTTTATTTTTTAATTTTTTTTGGTTACAATATGCAAAAATTAACTCAGCAAGAAAGGTAGAAACGTCCTAAGTAATCCACCATTATGTTGTGTCTTGTATGGGATTGTATACATTACTTACATATAGTTATAGTGTACTTAATAAACTCTTTTACTAGGTACTAGTGCCCGGAGGGCTATGAGAAATGTATCACTTGAAATTTTGCGTCAGCTTCAATATTAAATTCACAAAATTGTCACTTATTTCTTTATATCTGATGAATAGCTATTGCTGAAACCGATGTTAATACTAAGGTAACGGAAAAGGTGTTGTCATTCGTGAGAAAAAAAATTTTTTCTTTTAAAGATTCTTTTTTTTTTTAATTTTTTAAGTCCTAATGTAAAATGAGTGAAAAATATGAAAAAATTTGTTCTCTACTTTAGTGTACCAAATAACTGGAAATCATTAGAAAGGAGAAAATAACTAGTCTCTGTGAGACCTTTTTCCAAAAATTCTCAGGTGAGATCTCAGCTAATGGTTCAAGGTTACTTATTTATAGAATTCATGGGCTGTGGCCCAATACCACTCAAATAACAGTGTGTTGCTGAGTGCAACACATAAGCAAATGTACAACAGCGTAGTATAATAGCTATGTAATAAAAATGACTAAGTCGTAAGTTATAAAGAATTGTATGTAATAAAGGAACTTCAATAAATATACAGTGTGTGTACATGCTTAGTAATTAAAAGTTACATATAGTCTTGAAATCAAGTGACTGTTAATAATATCAAATATTAAAATTAAATAGTTCTACCTCCGTATGAGCTTTCTAGCTTACAAGAATTTTAATGAAAATTTGATCAGGAGTAAGTCAGATGTACCTGTTTAAATGTAAAATAATTATTTAAGCAACAATTATTAGTAAGCATGTGTGGGTGTAATATAATTTACACACATACACACGCCAATAATGAATAACTCTGCTAAATTAAATAAGTGAGGTTTGATTTATGTTAATTATTAGTGAGCTAAAAATATGTCAAGTATTTTCAAGGAATATTAATCCATTGGAAGTTTTGTAGGGTTTCAAATTATACCTAAGTAAAATACATAATTAACAAAATTATTTTTTGTTCATTTCAAAAAAAAAAGTATTGACTCTCTTTCAATGTTAATTATAGAAAATTAGTTTTGTAAGACTGTAGTTGTAGCTAGCCCTTCTGACAAATCTCGCCTAAGATCTCATCTGATATCTCATGTGATTTCTCACGTGAGATCTCATGCCGAATTCTCATCTGAGATCTCAGAAGAGATTTTGGAAAAAAAAATAAATAAAAAAATTTTGTGCAACAATTATAATTTATACATCAATAGAATGATTACCTAAAATATCAACAGTTGTAGCAAAAAAAAAAAAAATTCGGCTTATATCGGACACAAACTCGAGCCCCCAGTTTAATAAGCAAGCATCTTACCGCTTGGCCAGAGATGATGAGATACTAGTCTGACAATTTACTTCTACATAAAGTGTAAGTACCATGTGTTATTATTTTTCTTATTCACAACTGAATCATACAATTATCAATAGATATAATTTTTCCCAATCTCAATTCCGATAGTTAACCAACTAGATAATATTCAGGAACATTATTTTCTTCACAAAAAATATTTTCTCTCTTAAAGTTACTCTTAAGGAAGCTTTATATTCAAGTAGGGCATAAGTTNCCAAGTCATATGTTTATAAACTGAATCTTACATAAATTCTCTATTAACATTAATATCATTTTCCATAAATTCATTTATTAAAGTATATCACAAAATAATTAAAAACATATTTTGTTTCCTAATAAAACAATAAATAAAAACTCTTATTGATGTTTCTTTTAATACTACGTAAGTTACCCAATACAACGATTAAAGTATGAGAAATTTTTATTGTACATTAAACGGGTCACTGAAAGTTTCAATATATTAATGATTAAAAAAAATTGGCACTCACAAACTACAACATCTTTAATACTAACATTATTAACATTATTATTACTTTAATGGTCGTAATACAGACAGACTCGATAATAGGACTATCTACCCCTATAAATATATATACAATACATCTAAAAATAGCTTTATGCTGGAGTAACATTCCCAGGGATGGACTTAACAGTATACATTTAAATAACTTTAAAAAAAAATAACAATTCAAAAGTTTTTTACAATAAACATTTTACGATTGTTAGTTTTTATGTGTTTTTTTACCTCTGCTCTCCGTTTTTGATTGTTCTCCCGAGTAGTTTTGAAAACTTTTACTCTCAACAAAATTTTTAAGGTTTCTACTTAATGTTGACAACACGCATCGTTCTTATCAAACCACTGAGGAAAGTGCTCGTTTGTTGTTTTTTCCACTACATCTGTTAAACAAGTAATTAGTTTTCTTTGATGCTAAAGACTTTTATAATGTTTTTGAAAACCTTGCAATTCATAAGAAACGATTTTAGAAAAAAATTCAGTGGGTCTCGACAAATACGCTATTTCTGAGTGTGTTTTAGCAGTATGCTTATATTCTCTACATTTTTTATGAAACTCGTCATCAGTGACTCGTTGCTCAGAACTTTTCATGAATATATCCTTACAATTAAAACATTTACTTTTTTTAAAATTACTTTTGGCTGCATATCCACTTAAGTAAGTAACAGCGCTTTTTTCATACAAGCCTTTAGAATTAAAGTCTACTATTCCTTCTGAAACGACAGGAGAAATTGTTTCCATTATTTCAGCTGCTTACAAAAGTTCTTTTATTTCTCGCATTTCTGCTAATTCTAATTCATCAGGTAAATTATTTGTGACAGCTGCCAATGAATCCACAGTTCCATTACTTAAGTCATTCTCATTCGAATTTATCAACGAATGAGTTTCTAAAATTTTGACATTACCTTGTTAACGAGTATCTATAAAATCAGTAGAAAGAATATGCCTAAAAGTAAGGTGATACGTACGGCAAGTTGAATTTGGATTAAAACCACTCCTTCCTCTGTATCTCGAATTAGTATACTCTACGCTATCTTGGTTACAAAGACCAGTCGCTAATTCTAAGTCCAGATCGTTTCATTCTTTTTTTTTTTATCAAACAGCTGCAACAAACAGTTGGTAATCACGGACAAAATAATAAAACAAAGTGAGCTACTCACTCGCTCGAATATTCCGCGTGAACTCGCACGAATTGTGTGTGTCCTCCATTGTCTAGACCATTCTACAAAATTAATCAAACATTCTTCAACTTCTGGGTTACGACGTGACAGCGGTCGCTTTTGCTGTTTAACATTGCGCAATCTGTAGGAATTACAGGCATCAATCACAACATCCATTTTTTTCACGAACTCAGCTGATTGATCCCACGTATCAGACACCAATTTATTCACATCGCCTTTTCTGGCAGCTTCGCCAGCAGTTCTTATCGATGCAGCCATTTGCCTACTTAAAAGTTGAAAAGCTTAACTCATTTTCATACACTCAAAGTTATTTGGGTTGAAATAAATGTCACTTAAAAATGCTTATAAATTCGAGGTATCGTTTAAATTGTTTATTTCATAAGTTTTAACCAAGTTATTATAAAACTTCATAATTTTGTCTTGTATGAAAATATATTTATGCGCTCTCAACTGATACAGCAAACGTTTGATGAGATGCGGCCAATTAAAAGCAGCAAAAATTTTCTTGCCCTCATGTTCAAAAAAAGGTTTATCGATCACTTTCAATATTTTATTAAAAAATGTTTGGTTACTTGGACCTTGGTCACAAACACTGATTTTAACAATTGCTCCTATTTTTAATAACGCTGTCAATATTTCACGCAAAAGTACTATAGTTGTTCAGCACTAGCACCATTTTCATTGAATCCGAAACATAAAAGTTGACGCCAGGAATTTTTGGCATTTATGCTATCTAAACAAAACAATAGGGCATGATTAGCAACGTTTGAATTTCAAAAACTACCACCCAAATCTTCAAGACTCTCAATCTCGTCGTATTTTGTAGAATATTCTTCCATACTTTTGATGCTCATCTCATCAAATTTCAATGCACACATCCGTTCATTTACTGATAGCTTACTTAACTTTTGCTCAATTTTATTCAAAACATTTTCATTCAAACCGGCCTTAACATCTAATTGGGCTATCCAACTTATCCACTATCTTACAGTGGATTCTCCAGCGAACCTAATCCCTTATTTTACCAACTGATTGTAACCAGCAGCTGAATGATAGTACATGATTTTGCATAAATTTTGTTCTTTAAGTGTGAACTTTTGTCTATTCTTCGACTTAAATTGCATTACTATCAAAGTTTCCCGTGATTCACTGAAATCTGTGTCTTTAATCAAATCGTTTTCATCTGTAGCTTGTTTTACTTATTCTACACATACGTGCCATTTTAATCTTTTAAGTTTTAATCTTTAACATTTTTTTGAATTTTTTTTCAAAGACTTTACTTTTTCTTCTAATAACTTTATTCAACGCTCTAGAGATCGTGTATACTGCTCACACTTGATTGAACAAAATGTTCAGTTCAAAACATCTTTTTTTTGTAACTCATTTTTATTTCGCTCAGACACAGGGTTTCTTCAAGGTAAAACTAAATTGGGCATGCCATCATTCATACTTTTACTGACATCCACCATTTCATAATTCAAATAAACCTCATTTGATTCACTTTCATCAATGTTCAAGAATATATCTTTTCCAAAAGGGTACAATGAATCATTCAAATGTTTCGTTACACTAAACAATTCACTGTTTTCAAGAACATTGTAATGCGCTTCATTACTTTTTTGATGGTAGTTTTAACCGGTACGCTATCGTTACCTGTGATTTCTTGTTGTCCTTCAAAATCAATTTCCATTGGTTGATCTGGTCCATTGGCTTCGATTGGTTTTTTTTTTATGTTGGCTTTCTTGTAGTTCTGTGTTTGCCGTGGAATCCGATATTTGTGGAATAATTTGAGGTTCTGCCGATTGCCAATTAATTGAAACAGCGGTGACACGCAAGCGAATTTTTCCTTGGATATTTTGTGCAAAATCATCCTTTGAAAAACGATTTTCACACAACCCTGCAGATCGTAATGAAGATGCCACCCAACATAAAAGATTGATGTTATCTAAGTATGCAAACAATATTTTGCGTTATTTTCGAACAGAAAACAAATAGAATGTGTTAAACTGCTGTCAATTTATTCTCAAAAAAATTTCTCAAAATTTACTTTTCTGGTTTTGCATTCAAGATAATAAATTCGAAGCAAAAAATTCTTTTTATTTTAACGAGTCATTTTACAGATAGGTATATAAGCAATAAATTTGATTGAGGTAATGCCAAAGGTAGTACTAATAAAAAGAGCTGAACCCTTTTCGTATCTCAAGACGGTAGTGGCAATAGAGGGAGAACTGAAAGCGTTAAGCCAGTGTGAGCTTAAAATTTGTAACATGTGAATTAACGTATACAAAACTGGTTGAGCTATTTAAAATTATTTAAGATGCACAATGTTGTTTATTTTTATGAAGAAATATTGAAAACATAAAACTAACATTTTTTTCTGAAGCATGTACCTTAAACTACATAAAACATGTTTACTGTAGCCAAATCATAACAGTTGCTATCATTATGAAATCTGAAAACCTTACAAACATCAGTGGGCAAAAACCTTAATAATGTACCAGAACATTTAGAAGCACTATTTTTTTAATTAAAATATCGACATATGCAATGGTCTACTTCTGGTCAGCTATTATGGTTACTTAGTAACAATAATAACCTTTGATTATATATCGTCAAGCTACTCCAAATCGATTCCAAAATAATTTTTTTACTTGCAGCAAGAGTGGAGAAAATGATACTCTAGCAAGCATGGAAGTTTTGAAATCACTTGCTCCCCTTTTGTCAAGCTACGCTCGGAAAGCCACCGCCACCGCAGTGCCTCTCCTACTTCACCGAAACCAAGATTCTGGTGAGCGCCGCGAAGACAGTAGTGATTGTTTTACCGAGATCTCATTAGTATCCGGCTGCATATAGATCAATACTATTTTTTTATGAAAATATAATTATTGAACAACGGCATGTGTAAGTTTTGGCCAGATTGGTGTTAATAATTAATGGCTGAGAAATCGTGAGGAAAAAAAATTACCTGGGCTGCTCAGAATGCTAGGACCTTTTTTTTTCATTTATAAAAAAGTAGCAGCTTTTCAACAGTACAAAAGCGAATCCTAAAGACATTTAATTTAAAAAGTTATACCGTTTTAAACGTGTGTTTAAAAGTAGTGTCTCTACAAAATCGTCATAAAATCGGTTGAAATAAATATTTTTTTTTAAATTCCAAAGTGATACAATGCAATCTTATGTCTTGGTTTAAAAGGTCTAACTGTTTTGTACAAGTCTAGAGACAGTTTGCAACTAACGGAAAAAAATAAATCGTCAAATGCTTGAAAAGTTTGACAACGCACTCATTGCCCTTTAATGTTGTTGAAATGTTCTTAAATTTTTTAATTTTGTGATTGTGATTTTACAGTATAAATAAATTGAACTATTATTTACATATACGTCACAATTTTAAATTGAAAAATTTTTCCATAGGATCAAAAAAAAACGTCTTCGATAACAAATGTATTGATTTAAACTGTATTGACAAAAGTCGTACAGTCTTGTTACCATTTTTACTTAATCGCTAAAAAAACATCGTAGCCCAGATATCACACAACGGTACAATAGCCAAAAGCAAACTTGTCAATGACGAGAAAGCGAAAATACTTACCAAAACCACTTTGTTTATATTGTCATTGCACTAATATCATTATACACAATGACTTTAATCACGTGTATGAAAAACCTGCTATAGGCAGCTGCCACACCAGCAAATCTAATCTTGCTGATAAAACCTCTGACCAAAAAAACCTCTGTTTATGTTGTTGCACTTTATTCAGTCACACACTTGTTCGCACACTAAGTGTCATATGCAACACGTGTACACACGAGGAATACAGATCAGAAGAAAATTAAATCAGAACAATTTTAAACCTCGGTATTTGTCGTACTAACGGTCGATGTGTGTATGCACAACAAAAACAATGAGAAAGTACGTTAGATGCAGACTGTCACAACAACGCATGATTGCAGCTCATGGTGCACAGTGGGCAAAAACGGGTTTTTTTGTTCCAAAATCGTAGAACTCGCGAACGGAAATAGATAGATTGATAATTCTTTTTGGATGTTGTAGTTTACTTAATGCAGAATGTAGGAAAATTATAGGGGAGTATATAACATACATTGTTCTAACCTCAAAAAAAAGTCCAATTCTTGGTTATTTTCCAGAAAAATCAAGAAACAGGCTCAAAAAAAAAAGTAACAACTGAAAAACATATAAAAGTAAATATATTGATGCCGTTATACCCAAATATTAATTTTATACTGATTTTATTTCTTATACTGACTCAACATAACCTCAATACACGCATGAAATAAAAACATGCTACTTTGTTTAAAAAATCATTGTAAATCGTCCTAAAAAAATTAACATATGAATTATTTTTCCAGATACAAACGTAAATTCCAGAAGAAACCACTGCAGAATTGGAAATTATATTATTTTCTTGTTTTATAACCTCAGAAATTATTAAAAAACAGGTTTTTGACTATCTAATTACCCAGCGTTGTTATTATATACACATTTCATCATCACTCTTATCACACTCGTTAAATGATTCTAATTCATCGACGTCACTTTCACTATTGTTGTAAATATAGTTCTCTTCTTTGCTGCATAAATAGGTATTGTTTAACACAAATTTTTTTACACTAAGGCAATATTTTTGAAGATAGAAGAAAATTTCCTTTTTTTCCTAACATAATTTTTAATAATTTTTGAGGTTATAAAACAGGATAATAATACAAATTCTGATTCTACAGTGGTTTGTTCTGGAATTTATGTTTGTATCAGGAAAAATAATTCATATGTTAATTTTTTTAGGACGATTTACAATGATTTTTCAAACAAAGTAGCATATTTTTATTTCATGCGTGTATTAAGGTTATGTTGAGTCAGTATAAGAAATAAAATCAGTATAAAACTAATATTCGGGTATAATGGCATCAATGTATTTACTTTTACATGTTTTTTAGTTGTTACTTTTTTTTTGAGCCTGTTTCTTGATTTTTCCGGAAAATAACCAAGAATTGGACTTTTTTTTGAGGTTGGAACAATGTATGTTATACTCCCCTATAATTTTCCTATATTCTGCATTAAATGAACTACAACATCCAAAAAGAATTATCAATCTATCTATTTCCATTCGCGAGTTCTACGATTTTGGAACGAAAAAACCCGTTTTTGCCCACTGTGCGGCGCGGCGCAAGCGGTAGGCCGTTGAGCTATGAGACATAAGACAGTCACCCGTCTTAACGCGGGAATCAGTCTAGAAGGTAGGGGACGATCTTTAAATAATTTGCATGGAAACTAAAGGTATGGCTGATTATTTTGTGATTGTTGAATAAAAATACCTAGGTTAAATCGTCTTTGTACTTACTTTTTATAAAATAGCATGAGGCATGTTATGTTAATAAATAATGAAAGAATGTAAAAAAAAAAAATTAAATAATAATGCCACGTACATCTATTAAATTGCAAGAAAAAAAATGCTAGGTATTGAATCGAGGACCAAAATATGATACTCGTTGTTACAGGAGTATAAGCTACCTCGGCTATCGATGCAACATGCCTACCATAGTTGAGAAGTGGCACATGTTCATAGAGAACCTCCAAAGCTTAGGCTATAATTAATGGTTATCATGACGTGTTAGCATAAAAATCTGAAAATGAAAAAAACATCCAAATGCATCATATCAGGTTGAAGCGTGTCAGTGTAGTAGAATGCGATACTAGCATAAAAATACACTGTTCGCCTCGCTCATCGCACACATTCGCTCCACTCAACTGCATTATATATATATACTTATACGTAGTAACAGTCAGAAGTGGAGAAGCACTTTTCTCGTCTTTACAGGCTCACTATATCGTCATACCCCTTCCATGCGTCTTCATAATGTGTGCCAGCATGCCCATTTACACGCAACTCGGCAAGCGCACAATCAGCATGAATCTCTCAAGTATGTGGCTACATGCTCATTTCCACACGAATCCGTAGACACACTCTCAGTATATTCCCTCCACGCTTCTCAAAAAAAAAAAAAAAAATATGTGCACCTGGTTTGACCACTTGGCCGCGACAGGGCGCTCGAAACAGTGGCCAAAAGTGAGCTCGCGCCGTAGCATTACAGTCAGCAACCTCTCTACTAATCTCTGTCTGTTTTTATCAAAAGCCCTTGACTCAAAATGTTTAAAAATATCTGCAGTAATGGGGATTTGAACTTAGATTCTTTAAAGTGGTTGGCTGACACTCCAACGATTGAGCCAAAACTGATTGAGATTTATAGTGTAATTTTGATAATTATATACTTATAGACAAATTTCAATTAGTTTAATGGAACTTAAGCTTACGTTTATTAATGACAACTGTATTTGATGTCATTTTAATGTATATGTTAAATGAAATTACTGTTTTTAATATGTGCCAGTGTGGTTCATAAACAAGTTGACTTTACTAGTTCAAAGTGGTATTAAAGTCAATCGACTGATATAGTCAGTAGTGGTATGGAGCTTACAACAGTTCGTATAAATAGTTTTGAACTGGCTCATTCAAAAATTATAAGTTATTATTTTACCTTTTAACTATAGCTATATTTGCAACTATAATCACCTACAATAATAGCTTTAATTGACTACAAAGTAGCTATAATCATGTACTAATAATTGCTATAAAAAATAGCTGCTTATAACTATAAATTTCACGCGACTACTAAACAACAAAATTTAGCTATTAATGTAGCCAATTACAGCTATAGTTTATAGGTAAAATAATAACTGATAATTTTAGACTCAGGTGATAGTAAATTTTCTGGCATAAGATAGTTACCGAAGATCTTAGGTGAGATCTCACTTGATGGTCACAGAGAAGGAATATTTCGATAAGAGTATTTCCTTATGAATCAATCATTCAATTATTATTTCATTAAAAATACTTTATAATGACGTACATTTATAAAACAAAGACGTAAAAACGGATTCTTGGCACCCAAATGCAATACATATTTTTTTTACCGTCAAAAATACAATAAGGAGTCAAGTAAGATTACTATCATTGCAGTTGATGAATATTTTTTCACAACAATAAGAACTTTGTGAGTGTACTTTTTGTTAAAAAGTTCACTATAACTTCCATACTACAGTATGACATAAGATTGTTTCAAGAATACCTAAAAAATACTTCGTTTACTTTAATAAGAATTCTTTTAGTGTTTTTTATTAATTATATAGGAATTTGAGAAGAATTCTACTATTAGAGACATTTGCGTATTCTTAAAGAATTTTTTACAGTCAAAATCTGCGTATTGGGATATTTATAATCTAATATTTTTAATTTTATAAAAATCGCGTAAATCAATCAATATATACTACAGTGCTACCTTATTACGATGAATAATTTTCAGAACTTAAACTACGTGGTTTGTAAATCAAGCCATTGGTAAGTGTATAATTCTTACATACATCCATATTCTCGTGATGGTAAATCTCTCGAATCATGTTCAGTGGATTTTTTCGCAAGACCTAAATTGAGCTCCCCCAAGTCGCCTGAAATACCAATATAGATTTACAATGACTGTGTATAGGTATTTGGTAAGGAAATGTTGGTATTCTACCCCCACAGTCACCCGATTTCAACCCTCAAATGAATCTATTAAATCAAAACACTATATCAGACCCGTGGACACAAAAAGTGTAGAGACTGTGTGGGTGGCAAAATGATTTGTTTTTATAAAATTAATTAATTTTTAAAAGTACATGTTTATAGGTCAGCCTAATAATATGTGATGTTGAGTACTCATTAATGTAATAATTAATAATTTATCTGCAAAGAGCATCTGCAACTTTTATTTTATATATGAGTCAATGGACTATTTCATATTGCTTATAAGTAATACAAAGTTTATGTACGGTAATCTTGACATTATTGACAACGAACACATCTAAGCTGGCGCTACCAACGTAGTAGCAGTATTTATTAAATGGCAGGGGGTTGAGGAGGTGCGCATGGATTCTGCTACGCCACACACGCTACCAATGTTTGGGCTCAGTACCAAATACTTCAGCATGAAAATATTTGGTCACTTAGGAATAGTTTTATTTTAATCAACTACAATTCTATTTTTATCTGGAGGCTTATGAAATAGGTACTTTTTAAAAGACATTTGAATGGTTCATTGAAAAACAATTTTTTAAGAAACACCAAATGGACAGAAGAACGAGAAAAAAAGGGTAATGGAGCTCGTCAGATAAAGATCACTTATTGGCTATTCACTATGTATGAGTGTATTGGCGCTATCTATATGTATACATGTAACGCCTTCATATGGGATAAGCGAGTTGATCAATAAGCTCAGCTTAGAGAGCACTAGAGAGAAGTGCCTCTGTCTAGTTTGCATTATAAATGATATAAATCTTTTTTTCATAAATTATAGTGTCGTACGTAGAAATGTACTTGTTCAAAAAATTCGCACTATCTAGGAATTGAACCAGGGTCTCCCGCGTGCCGACATGCAACTTTACTGACTACCCAATACGCATGAAGATTATTACATGTAGACAATAAAAATTTTGGAAGAATTTTTTTTTCCAAAAATTAATAAAAAAGAACACTTATTTGAGTCTTCAAGTAAACACGAATGTCCGCTTCATTTGAAGTCTTAAAGGATTCTTTTTTTTCACAGTAAAAATATTACTGTAATTAATCAAAAAGAACAAAATAAGAATCCTTTTTGAGAAGTACCTTCATTTAGTGTAAATTAAAAAAATATGTTTTCAATTATATTTTTATTACCTAAACTCATGAAAAATAACTACAATAATAGTAAAAATTTATGACTACAGGACGCAAACTTCATCTGTTGGATGAGAAACCATGTACCTTCTTGACTTGACTGAAGAGGATTGTATACTTGGCTTAAAATTTATATTTATATAAGGTACGAATAGCAAGCACCTAAATTTATTTACGTTACACGTTACTTCAACTTTATCAAAAAGTTAATTTTTATTTTCGCTGACTCAATAAATATAAACATTCGTGTCATTTGAAAATAATATTTCTTTCTTTTATTTTACTTTAAAGATTATAATTAATGTTGTTTTTTTCAAGTTGAGCTTGATTTTATTACGTTTTTTGAAAAATAGTTTGTAAGCAAATTATTAAGTAAATACATAAAATCGATTTAACTATATGTATTTGTAAACTATGAAATAATATCTAACAAAAAAAAAAAAAAAAAACACGACACTTGGACCGTGTTTGGAGACTACATCACTTCAATTATCTAGTAATACATCAGAATAATTGAAGAATACTAACAAAATACTTTATTAATTGCTTATAAGAATTCTTTTAGATTTTTTTTGAGTTTATACAAATTACTAAGGTAAATACTTATAAAGAAGATGAAAAGCTTAACTTTTTTTTAAACTTATTCGAAATACTATAATCTCCCCCCCCCCTCTTTATGGGTGTTATTATATTTTAAGTTTACTTCTTTATAACGAAAACAGGCATAAAGACTTATGTAAACTTTTGTATAAGTGTATGTCAGTCCTTAATAGATAATGAATTACAAGTATTTATGTAAGTTCTTATATAAAAACTGATACAAGAACTTATCTGAGAAATTATAACTGTTCTTATAAATAATTTTCAGCTGGAATAGTAAATTTTTCAAGTGCATTTACGTAAAAAAGTACAATTTTCCCGCAAATGTAGTACATAATTTTTTTCACTGTCAAGCATAGAGCTAAGTGTCAAATTAGACTTCTTTTAGTACAGTTTATGAATATTTTTTCACAACATAAAAATTCTATAAGTATTTTCATATGAGCTACAAGTATCACGTATTTAATTTCATTTATATTACTTTAACTTTATTAAAAATACAATTCTTATTTTCGTTAATTAACTTACTAAATGCAAACATTTTCGTCTTTTTAGAATACTAATTTTTATTTATGTCTTACTATAAAAAAATTTTGATGTATGTTGTTTTTTTAAATTCAGTTTGATTTCATTACATGTTTTAAAATAGTTGTTTCTTAGCAAATAATTTAATAAATACATAAAATTAATTTTAATATTTTTTAACACGATTTTTGTAACATGTCTAGTGGCTACGTCACATTAACTCTACAGTAATACATAAAAAAAATTAAGGAATACTAAAAACATACTTCAGTTAACGTTCATAGGAATATTCTTATTTTTTTTTAACACTATAAGAATCTTAAAAAATTCTATTTATGCACAGATTCGCGTATTTTTTAAACAATTCTTTTACCCCGAAAATCTACTATTCGAGATATCACTCAGTCTTCCTGTAAACACCCCTTACGCATTTCGTACGGACAGCATTACAAATCGTTATTAAAAAATAAGTATGTATTTCTAACATCGTGATATCACACAAATATGCAATACAAAAAAAAAACTAACGTTTTTCTCCGTAGTTCTTATAAAATGACCAGAAATCATGGGGTTTAATAACATCCCTGCGATATTTTGCAAATTTTTTTAGCAGATACGCAAAAAATTTATATTTTATCAAGTTAAAAATTCTGATATTCTTAAAAAANCATAATATACATAAAAAGTTAGAAGAAAATTTTTTTAGACACATGAATAATTTCTCGTATAGTCTTTTTTATGTACACTTATAGTATTATATAAGAATTTGAAAAGTATTCTTTTAGCTTAGAAGTTGGCCATTATTTTAAGATTACAGTATTAGATCATATTATTTTAAGTATGCTAAAATAATACTTTACACAATGACTATTAGAATTTTTTTCCATTACTTATAGAGCAGTACAAGGATCTTATAAGAATTCTGTTGAAGCCAACATTCAAGTGTTAAAAAACAATACTTTCTTCTAAAAAATTTGCTTATTGGGTGAGCCATCATACGCTCTAAAAATTATACATATATCTCTATATATCTTTTTTTTATATTGCAGTGCTTTACGTCCAGCTCTTATGAAGGGCACTTCTGAGGGCACTCAGAACTTTACAGAAGGAAGGGAAAAGGGATGGGAGGCCTCCTATTACTCGGAGAGGGGTAGGAGGAAATTAGGCAATTATGCTGCGAGAAGGTCGCCTAAGCCCTCCTCGAGGAGCATTGCGTGGTGAAAAAGCACAGGTGAAAAATCACAGAGGTACTTACCCGAAAAAGTCGCACTGTCCGGGAATTGAACCACGGTCTCTCTGCGTGTCAATCCACGACCTAGCCGACTGAGCCACCGCGCGCTCTGATTTATATATATCTCTTCTATAGCACGGCACATACGTATATACTTTCTGTGCTAAAATACTCTAATCACAATGATTGGCGAAGCTCTTCCTCCTAGCTCCCTTTAAGTTAAGCTTGCCAACTCGCTTGCCCATATTTTAGCCAAGTAACCGATTTCACTTGACAAGTTACCTTTACATAGGGTAATCCATAAGCATATTATTAAAATTATAATTGCATAGACTAGGTGTACGACCATTCCTGCTCTCATTTTGCCTCCAAAGCCCATGATAAATCTTATGAAAAAAAAAATTCAAGTGGCCGACATTGGTATTTTTATCCCCACATCCTATAAAATACTATCTTTAAGCGACTAGTGGCGCCATCGGCCCTCCCCTTTAACCTCGTGTATGTACTCAGTGGATACAGGTGCAAACATCTTTAAAACTATGGATCCGCAAACATAATACGTGAAAATCCCTGCAAATAAGGAGAAATAGTTTAAGCTTATAAAGTTTAAATTTACAATGTAAGCCTTTGAAACTTACACAATATTAATACTTAATATTCACGAGCTTCAAAAGTATGTTGGGCCCTGCTATTTGCTGAGCTGCAGCCCACTTTAAGTTCTTCTTTGGTATCTTGTATCTTCAGTCATTAGAAAAAGAATAAGATTTAATAAATTTACATGTAAGTTGAGACAATAAATTAATACCTGACGCTAATCTCGAAAAAGCTGAGAAACCTGATGCGTAAAGATCCAAGTATTTTCGCTGTGTAGTATTGCAACATGACGAACTACATCGCTGTACAAAAATTGCCAAATACACAAAATTGATATTTAATGCCACTAGGTCTAAAAAAATCAAACTGAATAATACTCTAGAAGACGGGCATTTAATAAAATAACAAGAGTATTGAGCTAACTCAAAGGTGCAGATGTACTTTGATATAAAACATACATGTTTCAAAAAAATTAACTATCGTACGCAATTATTATTAAAATGATAGGTTTCTCATAATGATCTATTAATGAATATAACCATTATTTTCTCGTTTTTATTTATTTATTTATTATTTTTTTTGTTTGGCCTTAGCCCGTTCTTAGCACATTATGAATAAGAGAACAATAATAATTTATTGAATAGTACAAGCTTTAAAAAGACTCTGTTGGCATCCGAAAGTCATCTTTGTAATGCTGTCATAACTTATATTCAAACAAAATTAAATATAAACTTTCCTGCTATGGGCCACTGCGCCCTTGGGACACTTGGTGCTTTTCTTATCACTTTGAGTCCACGGGCAGAAAAATACTTTGACCCTGGAGGAAGTGCTTTACTGGGCGTAAAAGGTTCTTACGGGCGTATAGTAGCGCTTGGCACCCTCGGTGTATAAAAACAATGTACGTGAGTAGGGCACAAACATACAACAACCACCCGCCTTTCATGTGCTCATGTTAGTAGTTTGCCTTAGTGACGTAATTAATGTACCATTATACAGGTGTTAGTCTTTTTAGTCAGTGATTGAGAGCTTATTAAATGCAAGTTTTTATAATAAGAACTTAACTGCGTGCATCTGAAACACATTTAAATCGTTTTGTAAGAAAGAAATACACCTACACTACAAAAAGAGTCCTACATTAATAGTCACTGTGATGTTGGTACATAGTATTAAGTGTAAAAATGGTATTATAATGTAGTAAACCACTCGTTAATATAAAAAACTTAATGACATGGATGGATTCGTCGTGTTAACCCACAAGTAGCGCATCCATTGGATTTCAGTAGAACCAACTTCTGACACCAGGTATCAGTTTTTTGTTATAGCCCGGAAAAATAGTAAAAATGAGTTATTTAATACAAATTACTGGTTTAATTAATAATTGAGGTGAAGAAATGCAGAAGTTATTAGAAGGTAAAAATTTTTTGAATGCAAACTCATTTAGTACTGTGGAGTAACTCAGGAAGATGATACGCAAGTAAATCGGATATGTTTGTATTCGCTGATCTTATAACTAATGATTTCATAAAATATTTTAGTTGCATTATTTTTATATACCAGCACTATAATCGTGGATTTTTCGGGAGATAATGAAATATTTATTGATCATCAGATGATCTATTTTTGCAATTACGTACGCTGTAGATGAAACATTCTTTATTGTAGACATACGTACTGACAGCTTATTTAGATTTCGGTAGAACTAAAACCTGCCACCATGTTACATAGGTTGTAGTTTGAATTAAGCAAGCGACAGTCAGAAAATAGAGACAGATCCCTATGTAAAGTTGCGCATGTGCGTTCCTATTTTTATTGCGAGTGTGTGTGTGTGTGTGTGTGTGTGTGTGTGTGTGTGTGTGTGTGTGTGTATAGTCTCCGCGATAGACAACGAGATGCCAGAGTGTTTAAGATCGACCCGACGAACTCTGGTAGAGGAATCGGAGTCACGAGCCTCGCTCTCTGTATACTACTACTTTCTTCTAAACCCTATGTATAATATACTAAGTATTAATATCAAGGGCGTCTATTATTTAAACCTACCGGCTTCCTCCAACTGAACCTATTTCCCAACTAATTGATAACCCTATAGATGTTTGAGCGGAAGTGCCAAACATAACACGTATCTTATATTTTTTCATACTCTACTCGCATGCCGAGTTTATTGCAAATCAGTGACAAACACCTGCCTGCCTGTTGAGTTAGAACATTTCTACTGCCTTGATAGAGTTATAATCAACAGTTTTTTTTTCAATATAAATTGATAGTCTTGCTAAGTAAAGATAGATATATATTAAAAGGTCAAGTTTTAGTTTGTTCATAAATATTGTTTAGGCTTTACTGGCAGTATTGTATCATTAATTTCTTATAGATAAACAAATTAATCTAAGTTATTTTTACTGTTACATGGTACTACAGGATAATATCGTACCCAATAAATGATACCTGAAATATTTAAATAATGGCGGAGCAAGATGTTATTAGACGTAATGTTACATATACATACCATTCGTATATAAAGTATTTATAAAGGTGATTCTGCCATAAGTGACCAATTTTGTGTGTGTCGAGAGCTCAAGCTACTAGAAGAGATTAAAATTAAATGTTGAATGTGCATAAAGCTACGTTAAAAGTATAAAATATTAAAAAAAAAATTTTAACGCTGATATCTTGATCCTCAATAAGATAATTAGGAAAATACATTCAAAATATCACTTCTCAATCTCAAATTCACACTCAAAAGTTCCTACTAGGAATAAAATAAGCTTTTCTGCCATGTTCCAGGACAAACATGCTTAAGTACTTACGTTTTCTGCTACAGTTAAGCCATTATAACATTCATTTTTTAATCAATAAGCAGGTGTTACGTCGAAAATGGCGTAGGAGTAAATTTTGCGTTTAGGCCCAAGCTTCCACTCAATAGCCTAGGGATATGACAGCAAGGGTTGAAGACGAAGCACTGGGGTAGGAACAGGGTAGATGATTGTAGAAGGGTTAGCTAGGTTAGCTACTTGGCCAACGGTATTTACACCCATGGCACGTAACTGGCCATTTATTTGGGAATCGTAATTTGGCTTTCTTTTAAGGAGTCTATAGTCGTCTGGTTGCCGGTATTTTACTAGCGACGCACAACGTATAGTTGTAAAAATTGGGTTGGCTAACTAAGAGCTAGCTACTTGGCCGTCGGCATTTACACCAACCGGCACACAACTTAGCGTTACTTGATAATGGCTAGTTGCCTGGCCATCGGCATTCACACAAACCAGCACACAACGTAGCGTTACTTTATAATGGCTAGTTGCCTGGCCATCGGCATTCAGAGCAACCGGCACACAACTTAGCGTTACTTGATAGAGGCTAGTTGCTTGGCCATTTGCATTTACACCAACCGGCACACAACTTAGCGTTACTTGATAGAGGCTAGTTGCTTGGCCCTTGGCATTTGTACCAGCTGGCACACAACTTAGCAATGTTTCCTTTAAAATAATTTTGTGAATTAAAATATTCCTTGCACCACCTGCTTGGCTAATAATATCCGGATGGAACGGCTCGCAATAGTGGGTTTTACGCGAAAAAGAAAACTTTTGGGGGATGTAATAGAAATTAACTTTAAAAGTATTATTACTTACTTTTATTATTGGAATAAAAAGAAAAAAAAGGGGGTACAAAGTGGCTCTCGAGGCAAGATCTGGGTGGCTGGATATAATTTAAATCGAAATGATAGACCAGATTCTTCAGGTTGTGTATACTAGTCTGGTTACTGCTCTCAGTATTTTACCAAGCTGGCCTGACCATTGGCTTACTTGCTTAAGAATATTGTATGTTAACGATACTGGTCCCAGTATTTGCTTATTGAAATTAGGTCGTATTACAGTTTACGTTATTTTTCGACTCGGTGTCTCTGGGTATTGTAAGTGATATGGAAAGAAAGTGGTAGAAGTGTAGTATGCTGTTTTCAAGTCTCTTTTCATGAATGCTGGTTGATGTGTAAATCAACATCCTGGCATAAGCATCGGCTTATTTACAAATGGTTAAGATACAGAAGAAGAAAAGGATAGAAAATAATGATTAAGTTTTATCAGGCGATGTCGTCGCATAAAGAGGAAAGGAGATGTAGACTAGTTTTTGGGTCTTTGTCTTATTCGGTCTTTCCTTATACGTGTGTCACGAAGCCTTAGCTCCGGTACTTGGCATATGTGTGAGAGTAGATCATTTAGATTAATATGAAAACGTGGCCTTACGAGGAGGAAAAGAAAAGGAAGAAAGGGGGAAAGAAAGATACGTCGAGCTCAGCCTCGATGTAACACAGGAATTTTAACCAAGTATCAAATATTCAACGATTTGTACTGAAGTGTCGGTTATAGTGGAAATCTCTTTGAAAACCACACTGTTGCATTTCGTAAGAACTTTCATGGTCACTTTTCTACTCTTACATCACACTAAGACAAGCACAAATACCAGAGCTGTAAAAAATTTCGATCTCTTAGATACGTATTTTAATTCTCAATTTTCATGTGTAAAAAGTTTTAAGGGGGTTACTTCCACCTCCACCCCCCTAGACTCACAACTCTATACTGCTGAAAAAAATCAGCTGACTTATCAGCTGATAAATCAGCTAATTTTTTATGCCAAATCGTCAGTTTATTGTTTGACTGTGTAAAAAACTACAAGTCTTATCAGTGCGAAAAAATACAAGACCCAAGAAAAAGAATTATATTTCCTATTATAAAAAATATGCGTTTTGGGATACGTATAGTCGAATAAGACAGGTGAAAATAAGATATTTGGACAATTTTTGGTACTAAAAGTTATAATTTTTGTGCATTGAAAAAGTATACTAGTCCCAGTAAAGTGTGGAGAAATATACGTCTAGACGAAAAAAATTTTTCTCTGACACTAAAACTATGCGTTTTGAGATATTTGCAGTGGATATGATATTTTGAAACTGAGACCTTTAGAGAATTTTTGATGGCAAAAAATATAAGTTCTGTGCTCGAACAACGAGTACTAGTTCCACTGGTGTAAGAAAAATACAAATACCACAAATACCACAACTGCAAATAAGTATGAGTCCCGACTATCGAAAATTTATTTTTATTGGAAAATGTATGCACTTTGAGAAACTAATAGTTGATACATATGGTGCAGAAATATATTTATTTTATTTTAACTTTGAAAAATACATATGCCATTGGAGCGAAACAAGATAAGTCTTTACTACAGAAGACATCAATTTTTATTGCGAAATTTGTGGGGTTCAAGAGATTTTATGTTAATTGAAATGGCTAACAAATCAATGTTTTTTTTGCATTCAATAATTACAAGTATCGTTAGTGTTAAAAAATAGAAGTTCCAACCATAAAAGATTTCCATGGTGAAATTAGTGCATTTCGAAGAATTTAGCGTTGAATAATATGGTCCATAAGAGTAATTTTTTTTTGACTTTGTAAATTGCAAGTATCGTTACGGTGAAAAAAGACAAGTTCCCATAGTGCGAGAAATTACAAGTTTTGACAACGGAAACTCCCAATTTCCCAATGATTGTGAATGCCTGCACTTCGGGGAATTGGAAGTGAAATCAAATAGCTTAAAAGTACTCTCTTCTCACTTTAACAATCCATTTTATTAAATAAATACAATAAATAAATACATGAACTGTAAGGGGACAACAAGTTCCAAAGAATAAGCTCCATACGATTATTTAAGATCCAATATGGCAGCCAACATACACTGGTGGATCAACTTTTTGGTACAACCTCATTAACATAGACATAAAATGAAAGGTCATGACGAGTAGTGTATAACAAGCTGTGTGTCATAACTCAAAATTTAATATAGTGGCTGATAAAATTATCAGATTACTATTAACTTTGCAACACACACGAGATTGGAAGAAACTAACTGAGGATGACAATTAGAATTCAGTAACCTGTGAATTAAGAATTGAAATTCTATATTGCCATCGATACAAAATGGTAGATTAGTTCTCACATCATTTTTTGAATTCACTTTTACGTTTGTATGCATGTATTTATATGTTTATGTATGTATCGGTGTATCGATGGTATAATAAATGAGTTTTTGTAGTGAAATAGTCCTCACGGGTTTTTTTTACAGTTTTTACTAATACTTTAAATTCAACCTTAGTAATATAAAATAGTTCATGAGAAGGGTATTTTTTTACTTATACTTAGAGGGCTAGGTCCGTCCCGTAACCCCGAGTATGTTCACGACTTCTGTAAGGATATTTCGATGTATTTTTTTCTCCTGAATCTAAATTTTTTGGTCAGAAGTCCGACAAATGGCCCTTTTTTTGTTCATAAACATTTTATATTAACAACAACAAAATAAGTTGTTTATTAACAAAAAAAATCAAATCTGATTCTTTGGCACATTTTGAACAAAAACCCAATTGGGATGTGTATAGCTAAGCCCCATAGATTTTGCGTAAAAAATTCCTCAAATTCAAAAAAACGTGTTCTTAAAAAAAACACACTAACTAAACGGCATGGGTCTTACAAACACTTACCTTAAGAATAATTTGTCAGACTTATGCAAAAAATTGCAAGTCCTTAACGTGCAAAGCCATAGAAGTCTCTCTAGAAGAAAATATGGCTCATTTTGAAAATACGACTTCTCTAAAGAATTGGAGTCAAATGACTTAAGGACGTTTATCACACAAAGCGTTTTCTGAAGGATCTTCATGAAATTTTTATAGGATACTCGTGATGATGTTAGAAAGTAACATGTAGAATTTGAGACCATTTCACAACACCGTTCCTTAGATATTAAATGTTGATTATACTTCAATTAAACACGTAACCTAATAGAGGAATCACAGAAAAATGGAATTTAAAAGAAAATGGTCTGAAAAATTTGTCCAATTTTTTTCGCATGACACAATATTATAAAACTGATGATATACTAAATTTTCAGTAGGATCGACAAGTTATTTTTGCAATAAAATAAAAAAACAGTATCAAACGCCTATGTATAGGTATACAAATGTGTGCAAAACAATTGCTGGCGCTGCCGCATGCTCGCTCCCCCCTCACCGCTCTCGAGTTTTGCCCCACTAACTGTGATGAACCTGAAATAAAATCTTCTTAAACCATACGGAACTGCTCATATTACAATATTTATGCTATCCTTGGAAGTTCTGGTAGTTCATTTTGCTAACAGTTATTCAATACTACAAATATTGCTTAAATCAGTTTCGGCATCGAAAATATTATTTGTTCATAAAATAGTATACTGAATTTATTTATTTTAATGGAATATGTACTTTAATTTTTTTTAAATAGGAATCAAACGTATGTATTCGTTAATACTTTTATCATTTTACATTTTTTCAAGTATCTCTTATTGGGTTTGTCTATACTATTGTACCCTCCTTGACTTTAAACTTAATAGTCTCCTTCTTGTCCCTTTCACATCTAAAAAATAAGTAATCCTTGCATATACCTGCAACAAATTTTATATGATCTCCATGCATGTTGATAGTTTTGGTGCACTTGCTTTTTGTTGAATGTTACAGAAACGAGATGAATTAGTACACATTATATGCATTCTATTAAAAGTGGAATCTGTTTAGCAGACCGTATAATGTTAAAACTGTATAAAATATCGGAAAATTTTATCAAACCAGACCTGTACAAAATTTAAACCTGAAGATGTTGATACTTTGTTGCATACATGGTCATACAGTAAAATTGTCAATAGAAGAAGATTGCTTTAAATGTAAGCCATGTTGTCACAACTCGTAAAACCATAGGTTTCTATGCAGATACAAAAAAATGTTTGAAAAAATGTTTGACAAATAGTATAGGTGCAGTAAAAATTACAAGAATGTTTATGTTCAAAAAATCTATATTTTAAGAGAAATCTTTCATGGCCAAGACTATCCCTCTTAAATGGCTGTATAAAATAGCTGTACCTAGTATTCTGATTGTATGGTTAAATGACAGTAGTTATTAGCTTATTATTGCAGATAAAGATGGTTTTATGTTTATTTACTGTTAGCTGCAGTTTGCTGTCACTGTGCAGTATTGAACTGACTGCTTTATACCTCTAGGGCCTAATTCGCATAATTTGCACACTACGAAACATGTCTGTTGTGAATTGCTTTGTCACAGTAATAACGTAGTATGGTCAATGGCTTGTGTTGCCTAGTTGTTTTATAATCTGTGGCAGTTCCATAGGCAGTATTTTATTTTATTTTTTGCATCTGCCATGCACAAAAATCATTAAACGATGCCTATTGTATATACACGCATCGTTTAACTACAGCGACTAAACAACGTGAAAAATGTTGTAACCCTGGGGAGTCTGGAAATAACACAGTAAATGAAGTAGTAGCTTATATCAAGAATAGTTTTATTAAATACTACAGTGTTTTTTGCTTCACACAACGACTGCCCTCATCGACAGTTCAGCACGCTCTGTGTGCAGCCACGAAAAAAGAGCATGACGCGAGATTGCGTGAGGTTTTAAGACGATTGTGGGAAAGTAATTTAACATGACGTCGAGATAAATGTGAACTTGCACGAGAGTCCATTCATTTCTTAGGTTTCGAGTTGTCAGCTTACGGAATCAAAACGAGCCCCTCAAAAACCAAGGCGATATCTGACACTAAAAAGCCTGATTCACAATCCGAATTAAAGTCTTTTTTTGGCATGATCAGCTACTACTCAAAATTTATCAAAAACTTTTAGAATATTGTATCTCTGTTGTACGAGTTGTTGAAAAGTGATGTCAAATGGGAGTGGACAGTGGAGCGAGAAAAAGCATTCCAAGACGCTAATAATGCGGTTATTTTTCCTGCGGTCTTAGCACACTACAGTACACTGCGACCCGTTAAAATTACTTGTGATGCATTGCCGAAAAGCGTGGGTGCCGTGTTGTCACACTGTTACAAGGATGGTAGTGAAAGGCCCACAGCGTTCGCGTCAAAGATATTGTCGTGAGTGGAGAGAAATTACTTTCAGCTAGATCGGGAAGTTCTAGCGTTGGTGTGTGGGGTAAAGGCATTCCACCAGTTTGTTTATGGACGAAAGTTTGTTTTGAAAGCTGACCATAAACCTCTAAGTTTTATTTTCGGTGCCAAGAAAGGCTTGCCCCAGATGGCAGCGGCTAGAGTTCAGCGTTGGGCGATCTTCTTGAGCAGCTATGATTTTAAAATAAGATACATCAAAGATGAAAACTACGGACCAGCCGATAGTGTGTCATGCGTTTTGATTGATAAGTTCAAAGATACTCACAAAACCAAGAAAGAAGAGTATACTTATCTTAACTTTGTAACTGATTGTAAGCCGATTGATATTAATATAATTCGAGATGAGACTGCGAAAGACCCGGTGTTGACTCAAGTTTATTCTTTTCTGCGCTATGGTTGGCCACGGGTGATTGATGAGAAGTTGAGCACGTTTGAAATAAGACAATGTGAGTTAACCTTAGTGAATGGATGCATCATGTGGAGACATCGCATCGTCATCCCAAATATCTTAAAACAAATAATGTTACATGAGTTGCACGCGAGCCACTGGGGGGTTTAAAAAATGAAGAGCCTAGCTCGTTCATACTCGTGGTGCCCCAACATTAATGCTGAAATTGAAATCGTGGCTAAGGCTTGCGGGTTGTGCACACGGTTTGCTCATAACCCAAGACGTGCAGAATGACATGTATATGAATGGCCGTTGGGTCCGAATGAGCGCATACATCTTGATTTTTGTGGACCGATCGAAGGTCACATGTATCTGATCATAACCGATGCATATTCCAAGAGGGATGACAGCGATTTTTCAATCTCTCGCATTTAATACTTACCCATTGATAAATTAGAGTAAATTCTAATATTTTTTCATACCGTATGAACAAGGCGTTGGACTGAAAAATCGCCTAAAAAGTATAAAATGTAGCAATTGAGAAAAGAAGTCACCGAGACCTCGATGGCAAAATTGGTAACGCACTTTCCCGGTAAGAAAAGAGTTCCAGGTTCAAGTCCTGGTTGAGGTGGCACTTTTTTTCAATTGCTGCGTATGACAATTTTCTACGAATGGTAGTTATAACTGACAAAGTCGAGTTGCCTTGGCAATATCGTATTGGATAGGAAATGTCGATAAGTTCAATTACTCGCATTTAATATTTACCTATTGATAAATTAGAGTAAATTTTAATATTCTTACCTACCAAAGTGTTAGGTAGTCTAGTTCTTTATCACTTATTGAAGACCTTGATATACTATTTAACTAAGATAAAAGAATAAATGTTGGAAACTTTTCATAGTTGGCAAAAAAGGAGAGGCAAGGAATAAAAATGGTCGGGATTTAGGTTATAGATAATAAAGTTCAAAGTCACCTTGTCGAACACTTCAGGAATGTCATGTGAAATACTACCACTCATAATGAAATTCTAGCAAGACTTATCCTCGGAAAGTGAGTCTATCCCAACGGCAACGTAATACAAATTTTTGGTGAAAGTAAATATATTCTTTGGAAAACAGTCTGATTTCAACCAGGTCCACATGATACATAATAAATATTTCCTCCTTTTCCCTTGTTCCTTTGCCATAATTACATACTGTTATACTTTTGACGGTGGTACATACAGACAATCATGAGGAACTTCAGTGAAAGGTTTTAGTTCTGGATGGTACGCCCGTAACAAAATTTCTGCACGATATCGTGCAAGATATCCAACACGATATCTTACAACATATCCTACACAAAATCTTATAGGACATCGTGTAAGACTTCTTGCACGATAGTTTACATGATATCCTACACGATATTAAGCAAGATTTTTAGCAACGAAAAAATAAAAAAGTATAAATTGTAACCCACGTTATTTTAAATTGTTTCTGCTTAAAAGCTGTTAAAAAGCTAATATAAGAAGTAAAAAAAAAGCATCTCTTTGCTCCAGTTAGGTGATTTAAGCCTGGTCTGGAGGTCTCGTAGTCGAGTGTCTTACCCACTTGGCCAGAGTGGATTAGACACTTGGAAAAGAATTTACATCCTTATGAAGTATATCTAAGACTTATGTTTAGTATTTCATTAATTCGTTAATAATATGTACCACGTTGGTTACCTAATTGATAATTAACATCTTATAAACGTACACTTTATATTGTTTCATGTGTCTCTTAACACGTTCGTCAATAATAAATCTAGTAATTGATTTTACAACTACTTTTCGTTCACGGATTTTACTTGTACCTTACATATTCTTTTCATTCCAAGAGACAAATTAGTCCATATTTAAAAGTGCCCCAACGGAAAAACATAATGTTAGAAAACTTAAGAAACCGTAAGTTTCTGTGATGTAATGTAAGGTTTGGTTAGATTTTGTACCACAGTTACAGTTTATTACGTGTTGTTACATTTACTTACAGTCGACTACAACTCACGACTTGTTACGTTTCCTATTATAATTCTAAAAAGGCATTTTATTACACTGTTTTGTATTGTGTTATAGTTAATAACTTTTAGTAGCATTTTTAAACATTTTTAAATAAAAATTCCTTTTAACGAAAAAATGTTGAGTAATTATAATGAAAAATTATTAGTGTGATAGTATGTGGTTAACCATATCAAAATGTAAGGAAAATGTAAGAAAACGTAACCCAGCATAATAAAATGAAAAAATCGTCTAAATTCCATGAGAATGATAGTTCTTTACATCTTCTTACATTTTCTTATGGGTCACAGCATATTATTACACGTGTTTACTTTTTCTTTCATTTTGATACGATTGCCAATTCCCGATAGGGTCTAATATATTTATCGTTATTATCACAACAAAGTTGTAAATAACCTTTTCATTCTTAACACATTTATCTGGGTATCGAATACTAGGAGGACAGATAATATATTTTACTTATTTTTACAGTACATGAATGAATTACATAAATTCTTACAACATAAGTTTATACATGAAATAAAGTTTTTTTAAAAACTATTAGATTTGAACAAAAATTAGGAAAATTTTTTCTCAACTCGAAAAAGAGACTGTACAAAAGCATCATCTTAAAGACATAATAACATCATTAAATGTCATTTTATATAGTTTTCTTTGAGTTATTGTATTTTTTATAATTTTAATAATAATAATTCTCTTTTCATCAATTTTTTTTTAAAAGAAATTGTAAAATATAGTGAAGAGTTATCACGTAGGGTTTACTTTGCTTTCTTATTAATGCATGTTGAATTTAAATAGCAAAACAAAAAAGTTTAAAAATATTCATGTAAAGTTTATTTAGTTCTGTACTTTTAAAAACACAAAACTTATTTTTACAACAAAAATACCATCAACAAGTAATGCTTCTCAATCATTCATATTATTTAAAAATTGTGTAAGTTGTCTCACTTTAGTATGCTGAAATGTAATGGGATTGAGACCTTTTTAATACTACTTCACAAAATAAATACATAAATATTTATACACATATGTAACAATTTTAAAGGTACTGTTCATGAAGATACAAGACTCATTACAGCGACAATAATAATTTTCAAGAGGTATTAATCAAACACTGTGTTTTTGTTCACAGACTCAAAATTTTAAATTGTTTTTACTAAAAACATTATAGGTACCTGCTTTACTACTCTCTTTAAATACACCTATATGTATACACATAAAAAATAATTTCATTAATGGAAACGGTGAATATTCGTATAAAGCGCCAGCGGTAAAAGTTGTGTGATGTATAACATATGTGTTGAAGATAGTTTGCGCATCACTATTCTGCCCTAAGAATGTTGTTTATACTGCTTGTAATAAAAATAAAAATCGAAATTCCTTGTCACATATATTTTTAGATTCTTAAAAAAAATGGTGTTCTTGTTTTATTTGAAATAATCTCACATTCATGAGTTTTCCTTGAAAAAGCAGAGAAATGATATTTTGACCTTATGTAAACCTTTTCAAGCCATCATACATTAAACAAAAAATTCTCAGTCTATTACAGATGTATACAATGTTTTAAGAAATTGAAACTAACAATTGAATAAGTCAGTTAATTCGAAAAGAAGATAATGGAGATATTTGTGTCTCATGCCCGATAAATCTAGGTCTAAAACTAATTGTCTAGCTGACTGTGTTAGACTTCTAATCTTATAGCGTTAGCATAAAAAGTTCTATGTACTTCTTATATTTTTTAATTTTTTGTGGTTGATTATTCTATAGTCAACAGTGTCATATATTATGGGTGAAATAAACACTTTTGTTTGACACACATTACTTAAACGTATTAAAATTCAATCTTTAGTACTAAAGCTGTGAATTATTTGCTTTTTGCAGTGCAGCAAAACTGTAGCACTGAATAAACTTTTATAATCGTTTAAAACACTTTTTCTTATGCTGTTAGAACTTAATCTTTATTATTATAAATGTAAAACAAAATGAATATGATCTTTCTTTATAATATTAATAATTTATTTTTACCAAACCATGTAAGCAGAATTATTATGATTAAATTTATGAAAAATAAGATTACTTAAATTGAGTCTTACATGAAACAACATTTAATAAAGTTTCTATGTTCTTACGAAATGATTTTGACAGGCTTTAAGAACAGTTACAAAAATATTAATTTCCTTGTGTTAATCGAACAGTTTTTAGAACAAATTCATAATAAATTTAACAAAACTATAGAAAATNTCAACGAAACTATAGAAAATAACATTTAATAATGTTATCACGTCTTAAGGATATTGCTTTTTTACAGTCTCTAATTCTAGTTGAAAAAAAATTTTCCTAATTTTTTTTTAAATCTAATAGTTTCTAAGAATACTTTATTTTATGTATAATGTTATGTAATAAGAATTAATATAATTTATCTGAGTACTGTATAAATGAGTGAAAAATTGTTCTTCCTGCTGGTATTTGATACCCAGATTAAAGTATTAAAGAGAAAGAGGTAATCCACAACTTTGTTGTGACCATTACAATAAATTTTTTACACTTTTAAAAATCGACTAATTTTCCCTTGGAATAAAAAGTATATGTAAAGTATAAGTAAAATCCGTGATCGAGAAGTAGTTGTAAAATCAATTACTAGATTTATTGTTGGTTACAACTTATGATTTTTATTTTTTCGTTGCCGAAAATCTTGCCTAATATCGTGTAGAATATCATGTAAACTATCGTGCAAGAAGTCTTACACAATATCCTACAAGATTTCGTGTAGGATATCTTGCACGATATCGCGCAGAAATTTTGTTACGGGGTATGCAAAGATTGTTTTAGAGTCACAAGAAACTTTAATTTCAACGAACTGCAAACATACAATTCCCCTTTATTTGCAGTGTGTTGATGATTGCTCATTGTATTTACATTTTTACATTGATGCAGGACATACCGTGTAGTTCCCAAACATATTGCTAAAAATATAAGTTGATTTAATTCCTTTCTATTTTAAACTAATTGTGAAATAAAAGAACACTTGCAGTATGTAAATGGTTGCAAATCTGACATATTGAAGACAAAAATAAAAATTGCCTTAGATATTTACACATTCTTCTAACCAAGAAAAAAATTGTTATCATAGGTTTAAAAAATTTTCAACATGTAATAACCAACCCCCTTATCAAATAGACCAATGATTTTCGTTGTCTTTTATAAGTTTGTAAGTAAATTAACATATTTTTCAAAGAATTTGTTTGAGGTTGGGGATAAGGTTAAAAATATAGTAGTCTCTAACGGTTTCTCGTTTTTAAGTTTTGATGTTGCCCATTACACTCTCACTTCCTCTTTACATTAATAAAAAGTTTTATTTCTAAGAAAATTAACAATGTCAATAATCTCTTGTATATTAAAAAAACGAGTTTCTGAATAGTATTAATTTTTTACTTAATTCTAATTATTTCAATTTTAACGGCCATACATACAATAAAGTGGAACTTTATGTGAGGTTGTAGTTCTCCATGGCTTGCTTAGATTATTTTAGAGTCACTGACAACTTTAATTTTCCAAAACTGCAAAGATACCATTCTCTTCTATTTGCAATATGTTGATGATTCCATATAGTTAATAAAAACTGTTTTAATAGACAAAGTTTTTAAATTTCAATCTTCAAATCATGTGGGTAGTCATAGTATTAGTAAAACAATCAAAACAAATTTTCTGTAATACAGCCACAACTTATAACAATGTCACATAAAACATGTTTTTGGTATAGTTGGAACAGTTTCTTGCAAAACCTATCACCATGTGTGCTTAAACAGAGGTATATGTAAGTTCAACTTAATGAAACACAGAGTTACCTTCGTTATAAATATTCGCAGCAAACTTTCATGGATAACTGTTGGTACGGAATCCTCTAATAAAAGCACCAGTAATTGAATACGTTGAGTTACCAATCTGCAACAGTTACGCTTGCAATAATCAAGAGCATCGGAAAAGTTTTTAATTCAGACCAGATGTGGTGCATTAATAGGAAATATACTTGTAGACTACGGCTGTTGTCCCATGGAGGGCACTAGAGCGTGCAGGATAGAATTGTTTTCATAAGCTAATGTGTTAAGTCTGTCCTGCTGCGTAATACGTCTTTGCAACAGTAGGATGGACTTAATACATTAGCTTATAGGGACGATTCTATTCTGCATGCTCTATTGCGCTCCTATGAGTTAAGGTCTGAGCAGGGGGCAATTTTTTGGAACCAGCCGTGAATCCCACCGATATTGAGAAAACTTATGATTCGTTGGACTTACCCTACTGATCGAAAATCGAATGTCAAGTGAATTAATGTCCCTAACAAAAATAGAATCAGCTAAAACTGTAGCAAACATTTAACAAAAATAATATACGCTTGAAACAAAAGTTGCAGAAATTTTGAGATTAACCAAGAAAAGAAAATGTATCATTTTTGCGTCAGAAATAAAGGATGATAAGCATCATGCCCCAAAATTTGCATCCCTACCGTATAAGTCATAGACTTCACTGTCAGTGCTGTTAAATTCATAAGGTATATTTCAGCTCCCGTTTGATTCGGTTTGATTTGGTTGGATTTAGTTGGTTCTGTGACCAAAATTATCAAAAAGTACGCGTCATGGCAAAGTTTGGTTCAAAAACCAACTGATCGATGGACTGAATGAAACTCTGTTATAAACGCGTGTTTTTTGGTATCGTTGTCCTTAGGGCACAGTTAATACAGTTGTGACACTTTGCTTGAAAAAGTGTACCCAGTTTATGACTCCATATGTATAGTTTCATCCTATCAAGAACATGGCTACAACATGCGCACAATACAAACAGTTTCTGACTGTTTTATAACTGTAATCGTCTGTATTATTAATAGTTATCATATTGTGTTGATAACAGTCATTATATCAAGTGCAATGGGCAAACAAAAGAGAGGATTTTGTTATGCATATTTAAATTGCAAGAACATTGAAGTCAATGTAACATCATGGGTTCTTCCAGGTTTCCAAAAAATGCACTTAGGTAAATTCATACACAGTAATTGAAAGACAAAAAAGTAGATTTAACATAAAGTATTACGATATTTATTGTTAGATATGCTTCCTAGATTTAGTCATGCGGTCGTGATGATGTGAAAAGTAAAATCCCAAGGATTTATACAACAATTAAAGAGTCTTTCAAGTTCTTTTTTTTTTACATTACCATTTTATATATAATTAAAAAAACCGACTTTACCCTCGAACTTGCCCACAAGCAGGAAGCAAGTCTTCCATTATTATGCCATTAGTGTCAGTGCATCAATCTGTATAGCATGAATGTATTTATGCTATTTTAGAATCAAAATAACTTTTTAACATAATTATACAGAACAACTAAATTCGAACAACCTTGACTTTTAAATGTAGGTACTAAAAGTTCACCAACTCTACCTATGAAGTTGACTGTTAAAGTAATTCCTTTCTTGTCTTTTAAAGATATTAGACATGAAAAAATCACCAACATTGAAAATCAAGGCCAATAGCCAATAGCCAATAGTATAATGAGATTTTAGATTTGTTTGTGTAGATGTGTGTGTATTAGAATAATAGAAAGTCAAATACCTAGTTTTTTTCTCCTTGGTTGTATTAGACTTTGTTGCTATCAGTCCGTCGTCTGGCGGTTCTTTCCACTTTTTTTATTTATAGTCACTTCTGATAAATTGGTTTCATAATTAAACTCACTTTCACTTTATTTGATTTGTGATTAATTGATTTATTTTTATTTAATTCAGATACAAATTGATTATACAAAGTGATGAGGGAGAAAAACAGTCAGTCGCTGTTTAGCAAGCTACCTGTTTAACGAAGTACTGCACTTGATGAGCGGCAGTGGGCTACTAACTAAAAACGCTGCGCAATGAAATGCACCTTGCACGAAGTTTTGGTTAAACTTCTTCGTCTTACTTGCTATGGGGCCACTATTTGCTAGCTTCATGTGTTTAGGCTTCGTGGCTCGCTCCGGTTGTCACTTGACACTTCCGTGAGCCACGAAGTAGATAGTCAGCTTTGTTAGGTGAAGACTTTCATCAAGTATGACTCTTTTAAGAGTCTTAAAATTTTACATTGGAAATAAAATAGAATAAGAATAAAAATTTATTTATTTATTTACGCAAGTCGTCACTTAACAGCTTCCCCTTCTTAAAACTATCTCCGTCCTCGGTGAATATACGTCTATCAACATACTCTGATTTAAGGTAAAAAGTGAATCATAGTAAACTTAATACTTAAAAGAAAAATTTCCGCTTTTCACTTTTCTCCTTGAAATTTGTCTAACCTTAAAATAAAAATTTATCAGCAATAATCTTAGCATCTTTAAATGAAAAAAGGTGATTTTTTTTTTTAACTTTTATATCGTACTACACTCAAATGGTCATATATTTTATTTTTGTACAGAATTATTACAGTTTCTGAAAAGCATGCAATTTGTAAGGATTAAAGGATTTAGTATTATTACACATTTATTGTTTATTAATTGTGTTAAATCAAGAGAAATTAGGTTTCAAGGGTGGTGGTAAGTCCTACACTCGATATTTATGGTTGACATCAAGCAATAAATTTGTTGCTGTTTTATCATTAATGTCTATCCTTGAACTATGGTTATTAACAGTTTCTGTTTAGATGCACCTTTGTTGGTTATTATCATATTTTACAATTAGAATGTGACCGCTGCATTCTTCTCAAGTGATCAAGGTTTTACTTTGAATGTTACAAAGTGTAATGTGTTTTTGTAAATCACTTTTGTAAATTTTATTGCCACATTTATTATGTATTATTACAAAGTGACAATTTGACATTTTACACCTCTTTCAAACCTCTGTTGAGGCATAAATCATACAAAAATTGTTACCTAGTAGATAAAATTTAGCGGGGAATCTTTTGGTACTATCAAAACTTACGTATGATCAACACTTTATAAGATAAGAATCAAGTACCGACGAAAAATAAGTTGTTGGTCAGAATTAGTTGGGTATTCGAATGCCTCCATGCTTCAACGTGTTAATCCACAATATTAGGTGAGTCATATTAGGATTATTTTTTATAAACTCACGTCTAAAATAGTAAATTATTGAATCTATCGGATTAACATTTCGAATCAGTGACACGGCATTCCATGAGCACGGAAGCTAACTTCAGTCATGTAAATGGAATACCATGTATCCATACAGCTCCATATATCAAATCAGGTTAATACAACAGCCAGCCAATAATAAAACAGAATGTAAAAAATGTATTTAATTTGTAAAATCTGTATTATTGCATTAGAAAGAAGCAACATTATTATAAACAATGATTTATCAGTCCCAACGATATGCCCCCAAAAGCTTGTTTCGGGCACCACGTAAGTCCTATAGGCAAAGCGACTCTAACTAATGCGAAAATGAAACAAAATGACAATAAATATCTTATTAAATAACGTCTTCCAACATTTGATGACAGACAATCGTTTGGTAGTAATTTTCTCGGTACAAACACTGGCAAATAAGAGTTTCGCCAGTACCCCGCCGATATCTCTGGTAAGCTTGACTCGTGGGCCAAAATCGAAGTTTCCCGCACAGGAAACGTTGATAAACTGCTTCTTTGTGAGGGATACTGCCTAATAATATGAGTTTTACCAGTGCATGGATAATATCTCTGGTAACTTGACTCGTGGGCCAAGATCGAAGTTTCCCGCGCGGGAAACGTTGATAAGCTGCTCCTTTATGAAGGATACTGCCAAGTGAGATGAGTTTCACCAAGAAGCTGATATCTTTGGTGAGCTTGACTCGTCAGCCAAGATCAAAGTTTCCTGCGCGGAAAGCGTTGATAAACTGCTCCTTTGTCAGGGATACTGCCGAAAAATATGAGTTTTACCAGTGCATAGCTAATATCTCTGGTAAGCTCAACTCGTGTAGCAAAGTAAAAGTTTCCCGCACGGGAAGCTTCGATCTTGGCCCACGAGTCAAGCTTACCACAGATATTAGCTATACACTGGTGAAATTCATATTATTTGGCAGTATTCCTCACACAGGAGCAGTTTATCAACGTTTCCCGCGCGGGAAACTTCGATGTTGGCCCGCGAGTCAAGGTTACCAGAGATATCGGCAGGGTACTGGCGAAACTCTTATTTGCCAGTGTTTGTACCGAGAAAATGACTACCAAACGATTGTCTGTCGTCAAATATTGAAAGACGTTATTTAATAAGATATCCATTGTCATTTTGTTTAATTTTCGCATTAGTTAGAGTCACTTTGCCTATAGAACTTACGTGGTGCCCGAAACAAGCTTTTGGGGGCATATCGTTGGGACTGATAAAGCATTGTTTATAATAATGTTGCTTCTTTCTAATGCAATAATACAGATTTTACAAATTAATTACATTTTTTACATTCTGTTTTATTATTGGCTGGCTGTTGTATTAACCTGATTTGACATATGGAGCTGTATGGATACATGGTATTCCATTTACATGACTGAAGTTAGCTTCCGTGCTCATGGAATGCCGTGTCACTGATTCGAAATGTTAATCCGATAGATTCAATAATTTACTATTTTAGACGTGAGTTTATAAAAAATAATCCTAATATGACTCACCTAATATTGTGAAATAACACGTTGAATCATCGAGGAATTCGAATACCCAACTAATTCTAACCAACAACTTATTTTTCTTCGGTATTTGATTCTTATCTTATGAAGTGTTGATCATACGTAAGTTTTGATAGTACCAAAAGATTCCCCGCTAAATTTTATCTACTAGGTAAAAATTTTGGTATGATGTATGCCTCAACAGAGGTTTAAAAGGGGTGTAAAATGTCAAATTGTCACTTTGTATATGGCTTTTTATTTGTGTTGAATTGGCAGATTTATGGGCGTATTGTTGTAATACTTTTAAAGCTCTTTGTGTTGACGGCTCATTACAGTACGTGTGAAACGTCATATACATGGTTTTATTATCTGACCATTGTATTGGTAGACTCATGTATGTTATGTTATTTAGAGGGCCAAAGTTCATTAGACATTCGTCCCATTCATTTATTGTTATGTTCACTGTCATTTTTGACATCAATCGTGGTTTTAAAGTAAGATCATTGTTTTCTTTTGTTGTTACAAGTTTGGATTCAGTACCTTGAATTTTAATGTAGTGTACTACTATTTGTCACATTTCTCAGGCTTACTGTTTATTTTTATAGTATATATGTATTGGTGTAGTGTTATTATTTTGTTTTCTGTTTGAGAAGTTAATGTCTTTAATTCCAAATCTACTTTCGAAGAATCTAGTCACATTAACTGTGTTAAAAAAAATTTTTAACAACACGTGTGTTGCCATACCATTACGGTTTACTCTGACAAACTGTAGTGAAAAAGTGTCTGAGTCATTCTCAGCCGTTTTGTTACTGGGGTGGCTGGGTTTTATAGATGTTAGCATTCCTATAACTTCATGCATGGAAATCGACCGGTCTTTCGAAGGTGTATATTCACTCTCAAGGGCTATTTCCACTGATTTGAGGGCCGTAGCCGCTGCTTGGGTTATTGGTATCAGATCAGGGTCCTCAATCATTTTGTTTGGATTCTTCACATGGATGGTCATGTCGATTTCCGACCTTGGTAATAAAAGTCGGCTACCCCGTTCTGATTTGATGATTTGAGTTTCATTTAGAGTTGCTGCCGCAACTGCGTCATCACACAGTTGGTAATACACGGCCTTGTATCCAGTGTAGGGTATGATAGCTGGCTGCTCTTTCGAAAATTCCAATGGGCCAAACTTATTTAGGATTGTCTCTAATTGATGTGTATTTATTGGTCCTTCAACCATTATATCTATTCGTCTTCTATTTTCCGAGATATTATGTACTCGGGTTATTTCTATGTTTGTCAGGTAAGCGACTACCGTTGCAGCCTCTGAAGGTTGATAGTATATGGCTTTAGAGCTTGTGCATGGAGCAACACAGGGCTGCTTTTGTAAAGCTTGAACCGTGCTGCATCGTTGTAGCAACTGTTTTAGTTCTAGTTTGCTTATGGGGTCCTTTACTATAAGGTTTAAGCAACGTCCACTGGCGATTGTATCTATTATTCTTGCCATTTTATGCAATCTGTAAGTTTAAATATAATGGGTGTTATAATGATTGTTGATTAATACCATATATGTATGAATACTGTTGTAGTGTATTTCGTCCTGTTATTAATTGTAAGGATTCGTAGGTTATATGTGAAATGTAAATATGAAAATAAAAAAAGTTTTATGAAATTATTGGATAATGGGTAGAAAATACATGCATTGATACAATCATTACTCATCATGCTACGCCAAAATATTCGTGGATTCACAATACAATGGAATAAATAGTTTGAATACATGCTCAAGCTTAATATTAGAAAAGAGAAGGGGAAGAGAGAAAGAAAATTTCTAACAGCGTAACATGCAGCTGTTATAAAATACAACAAGCACCTTTTTAAAATTTTATCCCTAATAATAACTATTCTCATTAGTTATTATTATTTTTATTTATTTATATTACATTTTTCTTGTTTTTTTATTAATTTTTGTTTCATTATGCGAAATTCTAAACCAAACGTACTGCATATAAATCTTAAAGGTAAAAATAAACAATAAAGTGCAATAAAAAAAAAAAAAAAAAAGATTACGCGATATCTGTGCTTAGTAATATAGTTTGCGTATGAGATGGTGATAATGAACTAAATTTAATTCGCTTATTGATCTTACAAAGCTTAAAAATAAAATCTTAAAACTAAGTAATGTGTTTTTTGACATAAAACTTGGTTAGTTGAATAATAGGGTTCAATTGTTGGGTTCATTTTCTGCTACTCTTGATTTTTTCTCGTAGATTGGTGATTTTGGCATGGATTGACTTTGTTTCTGAATTTTGTGTACAGCGTTGTTTTCTGCATTTAATCACATGTCTTTGATAAGTCATTAACATAACTTGTTGTTGACATAATGGGTGAGTCCGTTTTTTGATCATTTTGTATTTTGCACTCCTTTTAATTGGTTCAGCGTATTTCGTGCGATACTTAAGTTCATCGTTCTGCAATGCTAGGATAGCGCTTTCAGGATCCATGTGTTTTACATATTCTTGAAATAATCTTCCTCACCGATCTCTGACGGCATAACAATATTCTAGAGTACTAAACTGAGAGAAATGATTAAAAAAATCTTTTTCCCTTTTTGTTTCTTCTATATCCTATGGTAGAAGACACATAGGTCTTTTTGGATCAATGTTTGGTACGTCATTGTCGCTTTTTGGTGATGTTAATGGAGATATTCTCTCTGCTTGACAAATAGTGGATTTCATCTGAAAAGTAAAAAATGTTAGGGCTTCCTCTACTTTTTTCAGTGTTTCATCGAGTTTTTTATGAACTGAATCGCTATTATAAATGGCAGTTATTGTTCGATGGGTATAAGTATCCGAATCTGGAAGTATGTGCATTTCCTTGACGTTTTCTATATCTTCTAATTGTTAAATGACTTTATGTAAAGAATGGTTAATGTTGACAATAGTCTTTATTGCTGTTTTATAATCGAAGTTTATCGTGCAGCCTGGAAGAAGAATAGTATCAAATTACTATTAATTTATGAGTCCATTTATAACTTTTGGGGTGTATGGCGTGGGAGCATAAAACTCCGTGTCGTTATTATACGTCTAGTCTTCGATGATTCAGATGTTTTTTATTTTCTTTTAACTTTGACATAAAGTTCAGTTGGTTTGTGATCTTTTGGGTCTTGTTTTATTGTTACTCGAGGTTCTGCATTCAGTAGGTTGATATTGCGTTTTATAAATTTTTCCGAGATGCTATGTTTCCAAGTCTTTTTGAAACAGCTTTTTGTTTTGCTAATAAGTATTGCTATTATAATAATAATAGCTTTAATGATGTTATGTATTAAAATGAAAAGTAAAGTTGGCTTCTTTTCTAACTTTCAGGTTCGTATTTTTTCCATTTAATTGATTATATTTTGTACGTTTAATTCTTCATCTGTCCATGCTTATTGATTAAGGTTTAGTCCTCGAATTGATTTTATAGCATTATGTAGGTCATTAGTGTCTTTGAAGGGTTCATATAGTACAGTTAAGTACAAGTTCACTTCTATTTGATCGGTATGTTGCATCTGAGTGATAATCTTATGTTCACTGGTTAAGGTTAGTTTGTGTGTTTCTCCTGTACATCCATAATTTATTCGTAAGAGACCTATACCTTCTACTCTTTCTTGTCGATCCATTTGATAAGGACAGATAATGGTTAATTGTTCCTTATTGGGTGTCGAGAATAACCATGAACTAGCCGCTATTAAGTGAATCTATTAGCTTTTGGTTTTCGGTGTAAACATAATTTCACAGTATTTAAAAACTTCTGTTCCAGGTCAGTATAACGATGAAATTTCACATTTACTCATAGAATAGGGTTCCTTCAACGCTTCTATAGCCGAGCATATATAACCGTATGCTGTTTTATCAAATTAAAAGAATGTAACTCCGTTTAATCGTAAATACAAATTATGGTCTGCTACTATTGCTAAGTAAGAATATGATGGTTTTATATGGGCAGATCTATTTTGCTCAGGTTGAGGTATCATGACTAGATGTAGTATATAAAGATTGTAAGGGGTCCGATCTACAAGTGGCAAATGCAATATTACCATGGTTCTACTTTCTTGATGCACAACATCTAATTTGCTTGAAATGCTTTTTCACCAGCATAAAGATTTTCTATTGTTGCTACAAATTCTAGATTTCTTAATAGGTTCTTTACATCCTTGGCTGCAGTTCAAAAAATATTTGGAAAAAATAGCTTCAGATGTGTTTGACCTCTTTATAGATTATGCAAAATGTCGATCAGATCCTCATAAGAACGAATGACGTGATCTTGGGTAGCCTCGGTTCTTCTGAAGTCAGCTATAAATGTATTAGATATCTGTTGAGAGTAAAATCTTATCCTAAAGTCAAGATATAAGCAACTTATTTTAGATGACATCTTTTTTATGTGAAAAAAAATTTGTAATGAACTAAAATAATTTTAAGAAAAAAATATACTTATTTTCAAATTATACACTTAAGGACATATAATGAGTCTATTTCTTAAAATTTGAATTTAATTTCATAAATAACAAAATTCAATAAAGAAACTCAATAATTAAAATTATTTCCAAATAAAATCTTACCCCGATGTTGACTACCTAAAAATATTTTTTTTAGATACATTATCGACATACATTGTAAAAAAAATGATCAATTTTTTGCAGTATACATTTTACAATTTCTTCCTTGAATAAATATTTCCAGATAAGCTCCTGCCCCAACGTTAACTACCTGAGAATATTTTATACACATACATTGACGACATACCTTGTAAGAGGAATAAACAATTTTTTGCAGTATACATTTTACAATTTTTTCGTTAAATAAATATTTCCAGATGAGATCCTGCCCCGACGTTAAATAACTAGTAATAATTTATTCAAATACATTGACGACATACCTTGTAAAAAAAATAATCAATTTTTTGCAATATACATTTTACAATTTTTTCGTTGTATAAAAATTTCCAGATAAGATCCTGCCCCGACGTTAGCTAGCTGCGGATATTCTACACGGATACATTGACGACATACTTTGTAAGAAGAATGGTCAATTTTTTGCAGTACACATTTTACAATTTCTTCGTTAAATAAATATTTTCAGATAAGATCATGCCCCGACGTTGGCTACCTGGGAATATTTTATACGGATCCATTGACGACATATCTTGGAAGAGAAATAACCAATTTTTTGCAGTATACATTTTCCAATTTCTTCGTTAAATAAATATTTGAAGATAAGATCCTCCCCCGACGTTGACTACCCATGAATATTGTATACAAATACATTGACGACATACCTCGTAAGAGAAATAATTTTTTGTAGTATACATTTTACTATTTCTTCGTTAAATAAATATTTTCAGGAAAGATCCTGCCCTGACGTTGACTACCTGTAAATGTTTTATACGGATACATTGACGACATACCTTGTAAAAGAAATAATCAATTTTTTGCAGTATACATTTTACAATTTCTTTGTTAGAAAAATTTCTCCAGATAAACTCCTGCTCCACCGCTGACTACCTGAGAATATTTTATACAGATACATTGACGACATACCTTGTGATTGTAATTAATAATTTATAAATTACATATTTTTACTAACTTATATTATA
>NW_019379838.1:0-45604 GCF_000648655.2 Copidosoma floridanum
AGAATCTGGTGCATGAGTCGTCGAGTTCTGTTGTAGATCTTTTGACAAAGAAAGTCACCATAAAAGTATTAGCGTAATATTTATAACACAAAATATTTTTTATAAGTCAACTCATTCAAGAGACATAAGTCTAATAGCGTCGTATATTGTCGTACTTAAAAACCGTCACGATTGGGCGGAAATACAACATTCAGCGAGACATACATATCCTGAAGACACGAAATTTGTGCAATAGGTCTATCAAGACGCAACGGCTAAAGGTCATAGTTATCTTATGATTGACTGCAAGCCAAATAATTTAGATAAGTTAAAATTCTGTGCAAGTATATTTCCCGATAACAAGTCGTTTACCTGTCAAAATATGCTATGACTGCTTATGCGCATCTGGGTTGCAATTATTTGGACTATAAAGCCACCAACATCGAAAAACGGGCATTTTAAACAAATCCCTCGTCACCTAGACGAGTCTCGCAAGGCTCCGTTCGAGAGAAGGTAAATTACAATTTTAGAAGCTCTTACTCATCTTAACAGAGAACAGAGAGTTGAATTGTTAAAAAAAGGAGACAAAAAGTTAATCAACTACTTATGCAAGTGTATTTTAAATATTCTCAAGGGCGTTGTTTCTCTGAAAAATAGTCAAATCAAAAATTTTTTAAATCTTAAAAGTGTTTCAAAACAATGAATTGCGAAAAGTAAAGGTAAAAATTCATGGAAAGAAAGAGGAAAATTGTAGTTTAAAAAGGTAACGGCTTTTTACCGTTAATATTACAAGTGAAATATTATCAAGAATATTGTAAAAAGTATTAGAATGGTAATAGGGGAAAAAATTATTTTACTTTTTAACGACCAGCTCAAAAGCATAAAAAAAAAAAATACTATAATCAGCGCAAGTCCTTATCTTTCTACCCCTACAGCCGTAAATAATTTTTTTACTAAACCTGTTTTACAAACCACGCAGACAGTCGGAGATACTTTGAGTCTTTTAGACGATTCGATAAAAAAAATTCTAGATTTAAATTTGTATAGTAATAAATACAATAAATTGCAGAAATTCTTGAGAGTTTTACACAAATATTCATTATTTTTACACAGATTTCATCAATACATACATCTATATATTAATGAAAAGCATGAATCAATACATATAGGAGAAAACGAAGTTAAAAATATTGCTACTACAGATGAATATGGAATAACTAATAAAACGATTGCCAGTACTGTACCTAAAGTGAACCAATAGAAATCTATGTGGCTTTTAAGAAATTTAAATGAATACAAAATGAACGTGAAGTAGGATAGTATAGGGACAGTAATTAATAAAGGTTGAAAAATCGAAGGATCAAATATTATCAACTTAATGATGCTGCAAAACGCAGGAAAAATGGTAAGTTGGTGGGTGGAAAAACATTTACTAGAGTACTTCGAGAAATAAACACTCCTCAAGAACTTGTGAGAAACACCAACCTCTCAAAAGTTGGGGACCGAGACAGTTTAAGTTTGCCGTTGGGTGGGACCAGTATAATAAAATCACTCGGTGAAGATGAAGAAACGTTTGAAAACGAAAAGTTTTCATCGCCTCTAAAAGAAATTGTACTCAATAGCAAATCTAATGATGATTAGCATTTAGTACAACCATTTACTCCAAAAACAAGTAGTGCTAAAATTTGGCTACGCTCATTATCAATAATAAATATGCTAGAGAAATGGTATTTTAATCCACACCATGAAGCAGCATTTTCTGGTGCACGATAATTAATAATAATAAATAGAAACAAAATCTCTTCCAATAGAATCATAGGGCGGCTCAAAAAACATACATATACCTTACATGAAACTATTCTACGAAAGTTTCCATAGTTGTCTTACGATATTAATGCTAGAGTTGAGTTATGGGAGACCGATCGCATTTAACTGATGTTATTAAAAAACTACAACTCCGAAGTTAATTTAATTGTAATTGATGTATGCAAGTTTGTGCGGGTGCAAATTTTGAAAGAAAAAAGCCTTTGTAGTGTAACAGCAGGTTTTAAAAAAAATCTTGAAAATGGTAAAACTCGTTCTCCCTTTGTATGATAAACTGACTGAGGGACTTAGTTTTTAGGCAGTGAATCTTAACGCTCTTTTAAAGACAATGCTATTAAATATAGAGTTGCGAATTATCCTGATGTTACAGCTGCCGTAGTACAGCGTGTCATTCGAACGTTTAAAAATCGTATGTACAGATATTTAACATACAAAAATACGTACCGTCACGCAGATGTTTTACAAAGTTTAATTCGTGGTTAAAATAATACCACCCACTCTACAACTAAGTAAGCACCAAGCAGTGTAACAGTTTATAATGCACATATAGCAAGACTAAAATTTAGTCAATTTAAGACAACCTCAAATAAAACAACGTACAGCCAAAGTAAAGATCAATGTAAAATAGGTGCTTAGGTATGCATAAGCCTTGATAAAAAAGTTTTTGGAAAATGTGCATTAAAAACATGGAGTAAAGAAATATTTAAAATCACTCAAATTTGAAAATGACGAGATCTACATGTATTTAAGCTCAATGATTTAGATAGTGAAAATATGAAGAAATTTCGTAATCTTAGGAACTTAATTAAGTTAACAAAGAGCGTGTTGACAAGCAGGAGCATAAAATTGACAAGATCTTGAAAACTGAACAAAAAGGATGAAAAAAACTACACTTAGTTATTTTGATAGGGCACCTTAAGAAATTTAACTCCTGGGTAAGTTCAAGAGATGAAAAAAACAATGCATCATAACAAGCTTGTGGTAATTCTACCTAACAATAGGAGAATACACCTTTTTCCGAACAGCACTACACCACATTTGTCTACTCAGTTACAAAAATAAATCGAGCTAAGCGGAAGATGTAAGGTTGAAATTTCCGAAATTAAAGTACCTTCGCTGTTTTGTATGTTTGACGAGAAGAGGCAATGATAAGGGAACTAGGTAAAGAAGAAGATTGTTGTGTTAAGCACGGTATCTACGACTCTGTACATAGTTTATGTAAGGAAATAGATAGAAGACTATTGGAATACTATCACATAGATAAAAAATGTCCACAGCAAATGTATGATCACCAAAGTAGATTTGTACTTATTGGTTTTCCAGTAACAAGACCAGGACGTAAAAGAATATGTGAAAAACTCCAGGTGTATCAACTACAGTGAAACTTGTTATTTGGTTTGAGGAAGAGTTGACAAAGATGTGGCGTGACCATGCCAAAATAATAGAGGATTACTAGCTATTGTTTCACTGTTAACAATCAACAAATTTATCAGGAGCGGTACCAGATAAATTTTGTATCCATTCTAACATATGTGAACCAAATATTGTTGGTAATACATTTGCACCCTTAATGAAAATAGTTAATTTAACCATTCAAAAACTACATTATGGAAGCACGATTATCAAGAGTCATACTCTGCCAGACTATGTACCCCTCCTGTAAATTATAAAGATTAATACCATCGATATAGATACAAGAGATCAATTTGGTAAGCCAATATCATTTGAGTCGGGACACTGACAGTGGTGTTACATTTAAAAAAAGTTTTTTCTTAAACTAGTCATTACAAAATGGTTTTTCACAACTTGTATAATACATAGCACAGGGGACGGAGAGGAGTCAAGCATGTGTTGGTAGGATCATATAGACAGAGAGAGCATTAATTAGGCTCTTTTTTCACTAGACTATTTCAAAGTGCTATGCCTAACGTAGTCATAGGTGTTCGTGATGTTAGAAAAAAAGCTATTCAAGCGAGAGTAAGTCTATTTGACGATTTTGGAGTGAGTAATGTTACGTTTGAAGTCACATTCAAAAATCGAATGAATGAATCTGGTGAAAAGTTAAAACGTAAAGCTACAGAAAAAATTGTGGAGCTGATGGAAAGATTGGGGTATGATGCTTTACCAATCAAAGGAAGAGGACAGTCTTGGCATGAAAGTGGTGGTGGAAACATCTCGTTAAAAAGCGTGGAAAAAAAGAAAAGAAGTCGATCAAGAGTAGTCAAGCAAAAAGTGTGCGTGTAAGAAAAATAAAAAAAAGTAAGAAAAAAAATACCAAACAGAAAAGTAAAAGAAAGAAAAAGGCAGTAAAAATTGAGAAATCAAAACCAGTACATGAATCGCGTTGATATAGGATTACGTATGTTTCATATGTAGATAAAAGTAAGGTATCAATTATGTAAACGTTGAATAAACATCATGCCAACATCATGCTAAAGTAATTATCTAATCATCGTTGGTTGACGAATATACGACAAAGCATATACTACATTTTTACCACAATTATTAAAACAATCATAAGTTAAAGAAAATAAAATCTCACCATAAAAGAGTTTCTTTTGTAACTATTACAATATATAATAAATTTTACGGTTTAATTTTGTAATACAACTTACGGGAGAAGAATAGAAAATTTCTGACTGTTACTTATCCAAACAAAAGAAGAGTCGTTTTGTTAACATTTATTTTGAGGTTATGTCAGCCACTGTTGACAAATAGTAAGTCTGTAGTAGTCTGCGACATTGTATCCGCCATCTTAAATTATCAAATTGTAACCACGGATTCGTAATCAGAGATCCCAATAATCTCCGAGTATAAATGTTTGTCAAGATTTGGGTACTTCATACTACGTCGGTTCACCATATTGAATCCACCATCTTCAATTCGCAAACCGTGATCCCAGATTCATAATCAGAGACCCCAATAATCCCCGTGTATAAAAGTTTGTCGAGATTTGAGTACTTAATAGTATGTCACTTCACCATATTGAATCCGCCATCTTGAATTCGCAAATCATGATCCCAGATTCGTAATCAGCGATCTCGAATAGATCTGAGTAGAGATTTTAGTCCAGATTTAGGCTCTTGATCAGAATTTGGTCCGCCATATTGGATCCGCCATCTTGAGTTCAATTATTATGATAATGCATTTGTCATAAAATATCTTGGAGTGTAATATAAAATTATTATCGCTAAATTTCACTCCATAAAATGAGACGTATCTATTTAAGTAATTGGGTTTTTTAGTAGGTTTTTCTCATTTTTAACATTTGAGGTTAGGTCAATCAAATATCAAATGTTAAGTCAGAAATTGAAAATTGGCCTTCACAGATGTCTTGCATGTAATCTCACCTTGAAAATAAAAAAAAAACATTTAAATAGGTCAAAAATTGTGGTCTCCTGATAATTTTGAACAAAAAAAGTCAGTTTAGGCCCACTGTGCGTCGTAGTCAAGTGGCCGAACCAGGTGCAGAAATTTTTATTTATTTGAAAAGCATGGAAGGGTATGCAAAGTGTGTGGCTACGGGTTTACGTGGAAATGGGCATGTAGGCACATACTTTGGAGACGCGTTAGAGGGATATACTGAATGTGCGCCTACAAAAAGAGGAGTGAAAATGGCGACTATAGTTTGAAACTATGACTGCGTATACAGCTTAGCGAGAGCAAGCGACAAGTGCGAAGTGCGACGAGTCTTTCTGGCTATACTTCTTGAATGAGATTTTAATGGTTAAAGGGAAAATAGAAAAACAAAGTTTTGACAGATGTAATGCTTATAAAAAAAAACCTTTTTTTTTTAATTTTACAATTCTTTCAAACATACAAAAGTTTAAAAAAGGCTAACCACATGATTTTTATAAAATTAGATCAGACTTTCAAGGCATTTAGTTTATAATTCTTCCTGTACTCAGGATTTACTTATCATTTGGTATATCAAATAAAGTAAGTTAAAAAAATAATTAGCTAAAACGATTTTTTCGGGTTGATAGTATGGCTATAAGCACCTGAAGTACAAATTTTTGTTTTTACTTACCATAATCCCTATGAACTGTAGGAAAAGCACCAGAGTTAATTAATGAACAAATGTGAATTATATGACGTCTGAAGTTTGGGCAGCTGAGATGGTTGCGGCTTATGCGACTGTGGAAAAAGTTTTGCAATCTGGAGTTCGATTCCAATGGTCGTCAGATTTTTTTTTTTTTAATAGAGACCATTTTTGTTTCAATTTCTTATAATATCCTTCTTTTTTCTTTATTAACGTTGTCAACACTTTTTTTTCTTAATATATACATTTTTAACACTGAGTATATTACAAAATTTATAACGTTAACAGTTTTAGTTTGCAAGACTATCCCATACTTTCATAATACTAAGCAAACGATTTTTAGGGATATGAGTACAATTTTTGCATCTGAAAACTTTCAAGAAATTATGAATATCCAGTTTACGAGAGAAAACTGTTGAGGCTTCAAAAACTTACATTTTTTTCAGTAATATCAAAAAGGATTGTTACCAGCAAATTTCTATAACAATATTTTTGTTAATTTTCAAAAATTGGTGCTTAATATTTTAATGATGTCAGCACATAAATATAAAAAAATAGTTAATTGTTTAAAATTAGAGAAACATTTACAACTAAGAGAAATAATTTGTAGATCATATTAAATTTTTTGTGCATATTCGTATTCACGTATGTGTATGATCTCAGAAACTTGTCGACCCTATTGTCAATGATTTAGAGCTTAGAAAGGTTAATTTTGATATGGATATAATGGCTCGGGAAAAATAATTGTGATAGTTTTTTTAAAGGTTCTCATACCTTTTCACGACTTTTAATTTTTTGAAGCCGATTGTTTTATCATTAAGGTAAAAAAAAATTTTATGGATTCAATAGTTTTACTTAGTAAGAAACTCAAATAACTGTATTTTTTCTGATATGTGATACATTATGTGGTTTAACTTTTTTTGAATAAAAAAACTTTTTTAATGTAAGAACCAGTCATGTCTTAAAAATTAGCTGATCGATTTAACTATACAAAATTTTTTAGTTTTGTTCACATTCTCTTTCTATTGATATATTTAAATGTAGATTCTTGATAAAATCGACACAACAATTTTCTAATTTGTTATTATAATTTAATTTTTAACAAGATCTTATTTAATATAGCACGAAATAGCTAAATTTCTTATTTTTACATATTTCACGAGAGTTTTTTTTTTTCAAAAGAATAATTTTACTTAGATGTGATAAATGTTATCATTTCGTTAAAAGATTTTACTAATCTGAGGTTACGATTTATATGTACGCTTACATCCTTACTGCAGCTACGAAAAATAAATGAATTTTTTTTTGTTTTTAATCATGCTTTACGATTGTTCGATGACAAAAAACGCTAGATTGCAAATAGTGACTAAAACTTTTGACATACTTTTCAACATAGTTTAATAACGTCAAATGATTCTCTTACTGCAGAGAAAACAGTAAAACGTTTAACAATTGTTTTTAAGAGTGTCAAAAAACTGAGTGAATTTATTCAAGATTTTGAACAGCAAATTTTTTTATTGATAACGAGCGTTATCAAATCAAGATACCAGGTGGCAATCGCAGGAGGACACAACGAGCCTTGAACGGAAACACATGCGCGACATCGCCTTATAGATATAGTATCTTGAATTAAGGTTTTTAAGGAAAAAATTCTAGATCGTTCTCATGATGCACCTCCTTACCGAAGTTTATTCCACGTATCAGATTCAGTGCTAGGTATAAGGTATGGTAAGAGTCGGATTTTAATTTTTGTTTTTCTTTTATTCGACGTGTTTCAAAAATTCAACCAAGAAAAACACATAGTACAGCATCACCAGAATACGATGATTAAAAGTTGAAAAGCCAAGGATTCAATTAAAGACAATAGTTCCGGTCATATTCTTAAAGCAGTGGTGACAACAGCCCAGAATCCAAGAAGACTAGGATACCAATTGCAATTTATCACGGTATCAAGGAGACTTTATAAAGACTCAGGAAACATCTGGAAATAACAACTCACACCCATATTGACTGAAGAATTTGTCACTATTTTTATGATTATCATTTTTTTGTCAACAAAAACAAAAAACAGAGATTTTTAGAAGAATATTTCTCCAAACACGAAACAAGAATACAGTACAAAATCAAAGTAACCAAGTGAAAGACGGTCACCACTCTTTTACTTTCTTGCCTTACCTCCTACTATTCTTTTTATCCGATTATTATTCAGCTGCGACATAGGTAATCAAACGGTGCCCTGCAACTAAGAAAATACAAAAGAATCATCGTAATAAAAAAAGAAGACATGACTCATAACATACATTTTTATATATAAAGTAGGAGGAAAGAAAATGATCCATTTCAGCGATATTACCCATGAGCAATAACAAAGACCTGAGTAATGATATGATAATCGAAATTTGCAGGCCAGGGCTCAGTAAAAAGTAGCAAAATGAAGATATTACGGAACAGATGTTGGAATTAGAGCTCGATCCAGAAGGGTGTGAAAAACCTAACGCCCTAGACAAAAAAACTAAGGCAATAGTAATGGGCTTATTTTAAAAAATTAGAGCAGAGCTAACGAAAGCAAAGGAGGTGGATGCCCCTCACAGAAAACATTCGAAATTTGCCACTGATATATTTAGTGACATAGAATTGAATATACGATTTATGAACAAACAAGTGGGTCTTCTTGCTGGCGAAAAAGTCAGTGAGTGAAATGTGATAAGAGCTGAAGAGATACGTGGAGCTCTAACAGACAAAGCAAACATGCTACTGACGCAATTGGGCATGCCAGACAAACCAGAGTGGTTAACTTCTGTTACATCCTATTACGAAGGTAAAAGATCCAGTTGTGAGACATTGCCCGTATTTATGAGACACCATCACAAATCTTTAATTTTGAAAACATTTTTTAAAATAAGTCTATACTAAAAAAATTTATTATTATTATTAAGTATGGTACAATATAACTGTAAGAATTAAATCTGACTTCCGAAGATTTTTATTTGAAAAAAAAAGTAAAAGTGCACTGCGTCTCTTCTATGAGAGGCTCTTATTCGTACCATAGTATAGGCTCACATGCCCATTATAAACTACCGTATTAGAGAATCAGAAGCATTCACAGGTATAGTGAAAAAGTAGTTGTTCGATTTATTACAATCGTAGAACGTAAATAAAAAAAATTAATTTAATTTTTCAATCATTTTCAAAAATATTTGAGTGATTTATAGTCTATACACCGTTGATAGGGTTATCTCTATTTATGAGACAGTCCAGTGCGTGTTGTATAAACTAAGGCTGAGGTGTTTACTCGCATTGCACCATTTAACGAGACAACAAGCATACACGTTTGTCAATAAGTTTTTTAGTTGTTTACCGTACTTAAACAATCACTCATGAAAGTTCCTTTTTTATTTATAAAGAAAAATTATAAAAGTTACTTTGTTGGTGTGTGAAAATACATCTAATTAAAACCACGCTGATTTTGAGATAAATTTGTTCTTCTAATCTGTAAAGCAATGTTTACGTGAAATACTTGTAACGAGGAATTTGTATTTCTTTGTCTTTAGATTGTTTTTATGATTCAGAAAAAAGGTATGGTAGTGAACAGATTCATTTAAAACAAAATTATAAAGTTTCACGATGGAAACGAAAAAAAAAATTAGAGATACATGAGGTGTTAAAATGTAAAATCTCAAAAGTGAACAAATCTGATGTTGTCATGAAAAAAAATAACAAGAAAGAAAAAAAAGGGAGTCATTAAAAGAAAAAATTATTCTGAAACTAATTTAAAAAATGCTCTTAAAGCCTTTGATTCCGGGATGTCACTTTGAAAAGTTTCAAAAACATTTGGCGTACCTGTGTCGATTTTATCAAGAAAGAAGCAAAATTCGAACCAAAACAAGACTGTACCAACTCTTATTTTATAGGAAACAGAAGAAAAGAAAATGATTGACTGGATTTTGTTCAAAGCAGCAAGAGGTTGTCCAGTAATAAAGAATGAACTCTTTGATAGCGTGCAAAAATTTTTGACATTCCTTGACAGGGAGACTGTATTCATCAAGAATCGACCTGAAAGAAGTTGGTACAGCAATTTTTGTAAGCAACATCCCAATTTGTCTATAAGGACTGTTCAAAACTTAAGTATAGCAAGAGCTTCTGTGACTCAAGAGGGTTTAAAAGAATGGTTCAGAGAACAAGAGGATTACTTAAAAAGCAAAAATTTATTAAACATGTCACCAAGCAGTATACTTAATTGTGATGAGACGAGCATATTACTTAATCAAAGTGTCAACAAATTATGGACTGAAAAAGGAGCTCGCTTAGTTTAGAATATTGCCAGTTCAGAAAAAGAATGTTTAACAGTTCTCTTCATGTTTGAGCTCCACCAATGGTAGTATACTCGTACAAAGGAAGTATTCCCATAAAAGTTATAAAAAATACTCCTTTTGGATGGGGTCTCAGAATTTCAGATAACGGATGGATGACAACTGAATCTTTTTACGAGTACATTACTCGTGTTTTCTACCCATGGCTTCTAAAAGAAAGCATTGAGTTTCCTGCAGTCATATATTTAGATAGGCACTCGTCTCACATGACATTTCCTGTAGTTTTTTTTTGTCGAGAAAACAAAATTGAGTTAATTGCACCCCATCCCAACTCAACTCAACTCATATTACACAGCCATTAGACATTGCATACTTTCATTCACTAAAACAAATGTGGAAGAAAATTGTTCTTTTGTGGAAAGCTTCAAATGATGATAATGTCATCAACAAAGAGAATTTTTTAAAAGTTAGTAAATTCACACTTGATAATTTTAAAGAAGAAAGAAGTATTGTTATCAGTAGATTCAAGGCAGCAGGTCTCGTTCCATTCAATCCTCAGGCAATACGATGTTTTGTCGAAGAAAAAGAAAAAATTAGTCGATTGTGTAAACGAAAAAAAAATCTTGAAATGTGTTCAGATGGAAGAGACTTCAAGTATGAATAACAGTCATAGGTAAAAATTAGATAATTATTTATCCAAAGAACTATTAAAACAATTTCAAGACAGTGAAGCTGAAGGAGTGTGCACCAACGACATTAAAAATAAATCCCTTTTCAAATATTGGTTTTATCTTAAAAATGATGGCCTGCCAACTAATGAGTTCTTAACTAATTTTTGTTCAAAAATATTTTTATTTATTTTTAAATTATTTATTCAAAATGTATGTATTTATTTTCAATTGTAATCGATGTAATCTTCTCGAGTAGCTAAATTTTTACATTTTTATTGTCTCTTTAAAATTTGATAAATATTCCAATTTTTGCAAACATTCACAGTTTTAAAAAAATTTTCTTAACCAATTTATGTTATTTTAATATATTTAGATAGAATAAGGAAGAAGGGCAAACCTAAAATCAAAAATGCAGAAACCTTGATAGGTGTTGAGTTCAAAATTGTGGCACCACTAAAAGTAATTGTTGAAAACAATAGTTTTGAAAAACAAAGTAGTATCCTAGAGCAAGAACTTATTGAGGTGCTACAATTTATCGATGAAAGATTAACGAGTGAAATGAGTCTTTCCAATAATAACAGTAATTATATCGAATCTGGAGATAATTGTATTTTGACTTTGGATAATAAAAGTGCAGTTACTTTAGACGTGTCAGAAAATAAAAAAAATTTTGTCTCAAGTAAAATTTCACAAAACCAGTTGATTTCAACAACTTCTAACAAAGAAATAATTGAAGTTTTTTAGTTAGTTCATAATGTTGCAAAAATTTTGCAGTTACATATGCATTTAATATACCAAATATTTTTTCTGCTTCTTTCTTTCAGTAGGTACTGGAGGAAATGAAAACGGGTACGTGGTACAAAAAATACTCTGAACTTCTGAGCTATTATCAAGTATTCATTCACTTAACGAAACCTCAAATATTTTTCACCTACATGACGCTACAAGTATAATTGAGTCATCAAAAGAAATTGAACAGATGCCTCATAATGTCTTGCAAGAACTATCGCCAAATCTTGTCATGATAAGCTCAGAAATCGATGAAACGGGTATGCCATACTTTAAACTGCAAATGTTTTCAGTGTAATTGAACTTTCGTAAATATATTTTAGCGTCTTCTATTAAAGCCAGCAGATATAAATCTGTATCAAATAATTTATAATCGACTTCTAGTGAGAATAATTTACTTTAAAATAATTCAGAATTAAGCAATGTTCAATCTACTCTAAATCAGCAAGATAGGCCCAAGTCAAATGGTAAATAAATAAACAATTTTTAATAAAATATGTATTTATCTAAATAATTAACAATAACATGCATACTATTTTTTAACAGACGCTATTACTGCCAGTTTCCAAAATACATTTACATTACCTTCCAAATATTCACCAAAAAAAAGAGAATAAAGGTAAAAGGCTTAAATAAACCAAGATTACCCTCTGCAAGAACGTCTGATGCTTGGCATGCTGAAACGATAGAGAAGGAAAGACAGCAAAAAATCAAAGAAAAAAAGCTGAAAAAAAAACAATTGCAAGAAAAGAAAAACAAGTTGTTGATGCAAAAAAAAATGACAAAAAACATTCAAGAACAGATTTTAAAACTACGAGAAGAAATAAAAAAAAGAGTCTTGACGGTCTTATGTTTATATTTTTATTGGCATTTAACGTTAAATTATTTATTTAAAGTCTAATGTTTGGATTCGAGATTTACCTGTGCACTTCGTGTCCTACCATTACTAGTATTTATTTTAATTTACTTAGTTTCAACATACATAATAAGCTATCAAATACTTTATTATTGTGCATTATTTCATATAAAATACGGTTATAAACAGAATATATACATTATTAGAATGTTAATTCATTTTTTTTAAACTTATAAATAGGGGAAAATTTATGGAACACCGGGTCATCATAGTACAAATCTACGTTCCATAAACTACAGCATGTGTACAACGAATACAAAGGTCATTTTTAATAATATCTAACAATTTAAAAGTCATAGTTCTAGTATTTTTTTTACTTTTTGACAGTAAATATTACTTATTTGATTGAAAATTAGGATAATACACCGTTTGTATGACGAAAATCACTTATAATACGCGACTCATAACAAAAATCTGTCTCATAACTGGATCTTTTAACTTATAAAGGGTCAAGAAATCCCGGGATAAAAGATTTACCACTAACTGCACGAATTGGACCAATTCTGATGTGAATAGAGATAGACTACGGGGTGATATAGCACTTACCATGGCCCAATATACAGATGATACACATATTACACACAACCATAACCACCTACGCAGGCCACAGAATGCGCAACAAAATATTCTGTCCATGCTCAGCCATATTACGGGCAACATCCCGTATTTCGACTAAGACTAAGTCAACCTACTGCTGTTCAAAAGAATAGTGCGAATGATTGTACTTACAGTAGAACTGAAAAACAAATTATTTTTCTTAGGCATCCTCGTAAATAGACTTAAAAAAAAGCAGTGAAACATTCCGCTCCAAGAATAATGCTGTTTAAAACAGTTGAAGAGTTTATTAGAGAGCTTCTAAATAGATACTGCAGCATTAACAATGCAGACTCGCTTATGGCATAACTAAAAATAATAACACAACAAGACAGCGAAGCAACAGACGACGATAGCGCATGAGTATAACAATTGTAGAATAGATTGAACATGTTGTACGATTTGAACCCATACTTTCTTCGAATTCAAAAACGGACACTGAAAGCAAACTTGGAATCTGAGTCGGTAACACAATTTGTATGTAGATTACTTCAAACTTTTAGCTTGGCAATAGCACGCTCGAACCCGGGAATACTAGGGGAAGTAATCTGAGAGGTATTAAAAATCAAGAGCAACCTTAGTTTACGGCACGCAACACCAGTAAGTGCACTACCCGCATACAATAAGTCAACAACCAAACAGGCTAGCAAACCTGGCAAGAAAAGGAGAAAAGCAACGAAAATCTTTAATGGGGCACAAGGAGCAGCAGCAGCAAACGAAAAACGCTGTACATAGTGCGATGACCGAACCGAAAATTTAGTCGAGGAATGCCAAAAACTACTAGCAGTGATAAACTACACGAAGGGTTCAAGAAATAACAGAAAATAACAAAAAGGAAATTACAACTATTATCGGAAATAGAGACCCTATGCAAGAGACTGCTACTCATGCAAGCAAGATAGGGAGGGAGAATAGAGACAGCCACACGCAGGGCGTGGGCATAGCCAATCCATATGAAGTACCAACAGAAATGCCTATAATTATAAAGATGGAAATAATAATTTTTATAACAATAATTATAATAATTATTACAGTGGCTATGACAATGGCCCAACACGGTCTTATAACAGGAATTATAATTACAATAACAGGAATAACAATTACAATCACAGAAACAATAATTACAATAACAGAAATGATAATCGGAATGACAGAAATAATAACAACAATGACAGGAATAATAATTACAATGACAGGTGTAATAGTTTTAATCCCAGAGGTAATAATTATTACAGAAATCGTGGTAACGGTGACTCGTATAATAATTACAGCAGAGATACATCCAACCGTTATGAAAACGCTTACCAGAATCAAGATAGCAGGAACGGCTGTAATAGGGAATTAGTTGGAAACTGGCAGCCACAAGATACGGGCCCACAGTAGCAAGAAAATGGCGTATACGCCTCTGACAGTAAAAAATACCCACCCACAGCTTTAAATTCGCAAGATGTTCGGCATATTAACCAAACGTTGAAAAAGAGTTAGAGGTAAAAATGGAGAGAATTGTATCCAGCGAGGAAAAATGTGCTAGAGAGAGGCCGAAGAAGGCACAGCAAAAAATAGTGAAGGCAAAAACGCACATCAATAGCCCGAGTACTTACACACTGCCAGAAAAAATAGAACGTAATACTGCAGAGTGCGAAGACACTCCTATACAATGGGAGAGGGGGGCAGACGCATGAGCAAAGGCAGGAGGGCCCGCAAAAAAAGTAATCGCATAATGGCACTAGACACACATGTAGACAGTGACTTCACCAAGTTTTTAGAGTGTGATGAAGAAATAGAGTGGCTTTGAAAAATAACGATAAAACTCGAGGGAACAGAGCACATGCTACTATCAATCTAGTTATGGGAACCACAGTTAAAGAATAGAAAGGCGACTTTTTATGCGGATACAAGTGCAGAGATTTTTAATATAAAAGAAAATTTTCTTAGCAAAGACATGCTAATAGACAGTAGGTATCGAATAGTTATTATCGGCATGACTCACAGAGCACGCCAAACATTGCGCATAGTACAGACTCAGTTGCATGGATTGGAGTGCACATTACATGTCGTCCTCCATGATTTCCCGATGGACACAGAAGGAATCATAGGGTGGAATACATTTAAGTGATACCAGTGCCAGATAAGCGCTGCCGAGAATATGATTAGATCAGATGACGTAGAGATACCACTGTTAAAGCTGGAGTGTTTTAAAATACCTAAAAAATTGAAACAAACAATTAACGTGCAAATAACAAAAAGCAAAAATGAATTAGAAAATGGCTGAAGGAACAAAAACAGGTAGACAAGATAATACAACTTGTAGATCCAGCTGGTTGCAACCATGAAGAAAAATAACATGTGAAAAGACTGATTAAAGGGAACCCTTACATATTTACCATTGACGGAGCACCTCTCAAGGCAACATACCTGTTGAAGAATCAAATTATAACTACGTCAGATGAATCTACCATGGTTAAAAGATACAAATATCCTACAGTGATAAAGAATCAAATGAAAATCAAAATAAAGAAAATGCTAACAAGGGATAATTGAACCATCTATTTCTCAAGGTAACATTAACAATATTTGCAGATTTGATAACGGGAAAGGACTAGGTGCCAAACGTGATCAATAAGTTTGAACAAATAGCTAAAAAACTCGTGACAAAATTTATGATAGCAACTGATATAATATATTTAGCGAGTCGAGGTCCCATACACCTACCGGAGAAAGCACTAATAGCCGTACTGGAAGTCAAAGTCTTAGCAGGACAACTAATATTGAGCCTCAAATGTCCAGGGGATTAAAATGCAACAATAGAGGAAGAAATTGGAGAAACATCACAGACCACGATCGTAGCATTCAATGGAAAAATCAAATACTATATAGATACCTTTGGTATCAAGAGAGGGTTTCGATCTCCTCAGAATATCACCGTTACCAGTGGAACAAGAAGGGTTTAACGCAACAGAGATTAGTGGCATATTTAGAGCCAACATACGAATACTTGGCAGACAGTACGAGTGTGAAGAGTTTTGCATCAATGTCACAGGAAACGATTAAAAAATGCATAAAAATAGGACACAAATGCATTTGTGCACTGATAGAACTGGCACATAAGGGAAAGGATGACCATCCTTGTGAATTAAAATTAATCCTGAGTTAAACAATTTAAAATTCACAGGAATGCCTGACAATAGTAGCCAAATTAATAGGCACTTGTTAGACGCACCTACATGCACGAAACCAGTACGCTTCCTGCACCACGGGGGAGGAGAAACTGCACGTGCAATGCGAGCATATGGAGCATAAAACATTAAAAGTTGTACACAAGAGTAATAAATTTATCAGAAAATTGCACGGCTCAAGCATCAGAAAAAAAATTGAGTCCAAGATCAGAGGAGGGCAAGAACGAAATAGTTAAATTTAAGGACTCAAACTTGAATTTAGGGAAAATAATACAGGGTACAAAAAAAAGTAAAAGGTAACAATTTACGGGAGCTTATGAATACATTAATAAAGAGGAATGGATTACAAAAACTTGGCAATCAAAAGCACAGGGCTAAAGATAACTCAAAAGCAGATACAAGGCTAATGGATATTTAATGCGTGCACAAACTCTTATAAACATAGAGAAAATTATCTGATTGGAAAGAATACACGTAAGTGGTGGCAGAAATGACACTAGGCATGGTGGCTGGATCGTTTGGATTCCTCAAATGGGAGGCTCCTTAATACTTAACTTAGCTAGAATGTTCGCAGGTAGTTAGCGCAGAAAAAATACAGAAAGAGACGGGACCACGGAAGTAAACGCCTCAGCGCCTCAGCTAACATCCATCAAAATGCAGAAGAGGACTCCAAGATTCCTATTCAATAACCCACTAATCATCTCGGAAACATCCTCCAAGGGTCGCGAGTTCGCATAAAACACGTAACATAATACAACGATTCTCATTACTGGACGAAAAATGAATAAAACTAAGAAGTATGAGATAATAAGTTAAATATAAGTAAAATGCCGAGTACATTGTAATGACAATAATAATTATGTCTTAACAGTAATTTCGTAATAATAATATAAATTATAAGGTATTACTTTTATGACAATAATAATAACAATAATATTTAATTTTTTTTTCTAAAATACGTTGTGACAGTATGTTAAGTAATGTTAAGTTTAATTATATACAAAAAAAAGTACCATCGTTGATCACAATACATGAAATAAATTAATAAGTAAATAAGTAGGTATGAGCACCAGAAGTCGCTTGACTGTATCGGGGGGGGGGGGGGCAGTCAATAAGATAAAGACAAGTAAGAATTTTTTTTTCTCTTTAATACTGATAATAAGAAATTTGTAAGGAACTGTTTTTTTTGTAACTTAAGCAAGTGATAAATAGGCGTATGTGAAATTATAAAATAGAAACTGCATGTAAAGTAACGTATTATATGATTGCGAATTTATTATTTTGTGAGTAGAACAACACTTAATGTTAAGTAGTTTGAAGCAGATGCCCAGTTCACGGCAATTTCATACATAATTGTAATATAAATCAAAACGCATACACAATCAATATTGTTATATACTTAACACTTAATGACAGGAAACTAAATGATTGGAAGAATGGTTAGAAGAGCAAAAATATAAGTGTAGAGAGAACAGCGGTTCTTTACAATTAAATGAATGGATGAGTAAAAAATACTAAACTACATAAGCAACACAGACAACAGAATACAGCACAGCACATACACGCACAATTGCAAACAAGTCTACAGGCTCAACACAGGATAAATGAAAAAGTCAGTGTCGCGGATGTCACGGCCTCGGATGTATTACGTATCATATGCAAGGCGTATTATACTGACTCTCCCTGGTAACAGCGTGGCTACCTTAGCAAAAAAGCACCGACGAGAGGGTCAAATCGTGGCACTCGAACATTATTAAATCAAGATACCGGGCGAAAATTACAAGAGGACACGACGAACCTTAAACAAAAGCACACGTGCGACTTTGCCTTGTAGATGTGGTATCTTGAATAGAGGTCTTCAAGGAAATAAGTATTGATCATTCTCGTGGCACACCTCATTCCCAATCTCTTTCCTCGTAACAGATTCTATCATTCTAAATAATTAACTTTTTTTCAATATTGATAAGCTGACTGCATAAGGGTATCAAGCAGGAATTTTTTAAAATTAAAAAAATGCTATCATAGAAATTTGATGGTAACGATCCTTTTTTATATTATTGAAATAGAAGTTAATTTTTTTGGCCTTTGATATTTTTTCTCGTAAACTGATTTTTTATAATTTTTTGAAAGTCTTATAACGCATAAATTCTATTCATATCCTCAAAAATGATTTGTTTCGTATTCTGAAATTATAGAATAGCCTTGCAAACTTGAAATATTAATGTTATAAATTGTTTGATAAACTCAGTATTAAAAATGTATTTATTTAAAAAAATTGTTGATAACATTATTAAACTACAACAAAAGATTTAATAAGAAATTACAACTAAAAAAATGAATTATAGTAAAAAAAAAATCTGACTACCATTGGAATCGGACCCCAGATTGCAAAACTTTTCTAACAGTGACTTGAGTTACAACTATCTGAGCTGTCAAAACTAGGAACGTCATATAATTCAAGGTCACATATGTTCATTGATTAACTCCAGAGTCTGGACTACAGTTAACAGCGATTATGAAAAGTAAAAATAATAGTTTGTATTTAAGGTGGTTATAGCCATACTGTCAATCTTAAAAAATAGTTTTAGACAAATATTTTTTTAACGTAAGACCCCTGGAGGCACCGCTTTCAGTGCTAGCTGTGTGAAATATATCTAGGAGTCTGTTTCGAAAATGAGTTTCGTTACTACTGTCAATTAATAAGTAATTCAAATTATAACCATATTTACAATCTTAGTGGGCAGTTGAATGATAATCTAAATTTTTGCGAAAATTTTAGATAATATTAAAGAAGTCGATATAATAGAAATGAATAAATCAGTAATCATTTTGTTAAATATAATTTTAATTAATACAAAATAACAATTTTTGTAATTATTACGCACAAAAAATTTGAGTTTTCATTAAAAAAATAACCAATTTTATTAAAGCTGGATAAGTTATAACAACAGATCCTTTTAAAATAACCATTATTATTATCAACTATATTTTAACTCTAAAAACCAAAGACAAAATTTTCAAAATTATCAAGAGCAATCATTTAAACTAATAAAATTTTCATAATTATCGACAGTCATATGAACTCGCAGGTTACTAAACCTAACGTCGTTCAGAGGTAAGCTGCCAAATAATAAATCGGAACCCAACGTTGAGTAGTACGGCTTAAGTAATAAATATTGCAATAAAATTGAAACCACTTACACCAGCACATGTCAAGGACTTTTAGTAGATGATGAGCCAACAACCATAAAACTACGCGTCCCTGAAAGTATGAATCAATACATAACTTTTATGTTTGATAACGGAACCCCAATGAACTTATAGTACGGTAGAATTTATTTTTCGGCACAGAATATTTTCACCAGCTTGAAAACAAAGGGTAGTAGTTTTAATGCATGGTAACAAGTTGATACAGAATTAATCACATCAAAATGTTAGCAAGAGCTCCAAAAAATGACAAAACATATTCTTATGCCTAGAAGAGAACCGAAGAATCGCACATAGAAAGTAATAAAAAAAATGTGTAATTTTAAAATGAACCAAATGAGACGCATTGGGTTTAAATTGGCTTAGCCGTTTTTTCTTAAGCACGAAATAACTGTCATTTTAAATCATTTTCCAGAAACTCAAAAGCTCACGTTCTATAACATATTTAGAGCTGTAATTTTAACATAACCTTGATATTATAGCCTTTATAGAACATACTAAATTTTAGCTATATTAGCTTAAAACTCTTTGTAAGCCACAGCAACAACCGAAAAAAGGTTCTCATAAAAAAGTTGTTAGCCAACATAAGTACATTTTTCAAACGGATTCCGCTTCGGCTATATTTACTCTACAACTGCCTGAAATGCTATTCATTCTTACTTAATAAAAGTATCTTAAAAATTTACTGCAAAAATTGGCTTTTGGTGCTCCAGTTAGTTAAAAGCCACACCAACTTCCCGCATGCATGTTTTGATTGGCGTTCATAATAAAAAGAGTGCTTTTTTGCAATCAATTTTCAAAATACTTTTAATTATTAAAATAAATGGTATTCTAAGTAGTTACGTTTGAAAAATGTACCTATGTTGGCTAACAACTTGTCAATGACCATTTTACGAAAGGACCTTTTTTTAGTTATTGTTGTGGCTTACGGAGAGTTTAAAATCAATCTTGCAGAAATTCTGTGTATATTGTAAGAGCTGTGATATCAACCTTATGTTAAAATTTCAGCCCTCAATATTGTAAAGAACGCGAGTTATTGAGTTTCGGAGAAATGACTCAAAATGTCAGTTTTTGGTGGCTTACGAAAAAACGACTTAACCTACTTGATCCCAACATGGCTCATTTGGTTTGTCTTGAAATTGCACATTTTAAAAAATTTCTTTATTATGTGCAATTTTTGAGTCAGTTTTTTTATCATGCATTTTAACTCCTACCCTTTTTTTCTTATCTAGACAGAACTTTTCGGATATTGATATGATTTTTAGCTAATTCTGCCATACTATTAGTAAATTTAGGCTAATTATATCGGGAACTTTCAATAGAGTCAAATAATATAATTAGTTAAACGGGAATAACACTCTTCCCTGTTTTGACAAAGAGCGTATTTATAAAGATATAATGTAGACTTACAATTTTTCATATTGTTCCTATTAATTTCCCGATTAAGAATGGTGGATTACTCGGTCAAATTTTCTGTAAAGAAAGGCAGTCCAGGTTATCATACAACTATGATGCTACGGTGTTAGATGATGATGTAAAAACTCCTGTTCCTTTTTTTAAGACACGTGAGGAGATAATAGTACAAGAGAAGAGAGAAAAAGAACAAACAGCTTTAAAACTAAAGAAACAATCTCAACAAAATTAAGTCTTAGCAACCACCGTTGACTCGAGAAAAATGTTAAACTGTCACAAAGACAAAACAAAGCAAAAATTTTATGAAGAATATATAGCAGGCCCGCATCAAAAATCAACCATACCTAAGTATAAGAACTTTGGTAATATATAAGCAGACCTACAATTCCAGGGTGAATATAATAAGTAAATTTTAAATAAAAGAAAGAATAATCCTAATTTCGTGGTCTCTTACAATATTATAAACAATAATAATAATTAGTCTTAGTGTAGGAATTCACTAGTGTTACCAACGTATATTTGTAAATATTACCTTCTTTCTTTGTTAACTTTGCACTGATCGTTTTTCAATACTAACATGTATTTATTTTGCCTTTTAATTGCTAGTGTTCTATTTTCACCGGTCAAAGGGCATACAGGACCCCGAGACCTAGGCTACGTGCATGAATACGGATGCCATATTTGGGGCCGTTTTACCTCTTTTCGGTGATTTGAAACACTATAAAGAGCCACAACATAATGATAGTCATTATGGGCGTTTTGCCATTTAAAAATAGAACAAGTAGTTGCATAGTTACGCCGTTGACAGGCGACCTTTATTTTGTTATTTTTTGTCACATGACTTCAGATCACGACACAGAGCAGAGCGCTTTGGTTCTCCTTCTTTTTGTTCTTTATAATCTTCTACTGAAACAAGAATATACTCTTTTGTAATTAAATCGATGTTTCCTTATTTTTTAAATCAAGAAACACGAAACATTTTGGTGACCGTGACAGGACTCTTCGATCTATAAGTGTTTCTTATTTAAAAATAAAATAAAAGCTCATTCGTGTACGATTTCTTTTCGCGAGTGAATGTTTCAGTGATGAAGAATATTCGAAATGCATCTTCGTCAAAAGGAGTTTCACGGGTTGGCTCGAACGGCCCTTCAAAGCGTCGTCTTGATTCAGATCCGCTTAAAACGGGGGGTGTTTCGTCAAAACACTCTCAAAGTTCTGCTCCATCTCGAGTCCTGCCTCCAAGAGACGACGCGGACACCGATGGGCTTGGCGGGATCGCCTCTGTCGACCGAGCCCAGAGCCGTCGCGCACCTCCTCGGCGCCCACCCCCGGTGCTTCCAGTCGAGTCTCCGAGTGACGACGTGGACGCTGACGATCTTGTTGAGGACGCCCCTGTCGGCCGAGCCCAGAGCCGTCGCGCACCTCCTCGGCGCACATCCCCAACGTCTCAACGGTCACCGCCAGCGCCTCAAGTCCAGTTTCCATGAGACGATGACGCGTTTTTAGAATTTCCTTCTGCTGAACAACTCTTCAGTGACCGTGTTACTTCTTATCAGCCATTTTTCGCTTCTAATTCTTCAAGTTTTAATTCATGAAATAATTGTCAAGAGCGCCCACCTTCTCTATCGCTGTTAGGCGAGAGTATGAATTTTTGAGCCAACGCTTCGAGTGATCAAAATTTTGAACGCAATATTCTATCCAACAGCAAAGTTCTTTTTTGAATCCCGTGTATGAAAATTTTGGCGGCAATTCAAATTTTTATTCACATTCATCGAATTTTCAAGGACCAATTTATTACCAAGAAATGCATGGTCTCATAGCACTCGTAATGTTGCGTTCGAGGATTCAAACTTAGATCCGATTACTCGTCTGGCCAGTGCTATTGAGTCGTCTGTTAATGCAAATAGTAATACGAACAGTTTCAACGAAAGCTCTCGTTACGTAAATATAATGACAGCAAAAAAATTACCGGATTTTTCGAGGGATCCACTAGAATGGTTGCACTTCAAGAAAGCTTTTGATCTATCTTCTGAATTAGGAGATTACTCCGAAAGAGAAAACGCGATGAGACTGTTCGAATCTTTCAAAGGTGATGCGCGAGATTCAGTAAAAACCTTGTTTGCTTCGGGTATTAGTGCGAATGAAATAATTGAAACCTTACAACTGCGATATGGAAACAAAAGTACAATTTTAGAAAAGATTGTCAATGAAATTAAAAGTTTGCCTTCCATTGAATCAGGCAGAATCAATTTGGTCGATTTTGCATCCAAACTGAAAAATTCAGTGATCGCGATTAAATCGTTTAATCATTTAGGTTACCTACACAGTCCACATTTGGTAAAAGGAATTTAATGTAAAATTCCGAAAATAATGTTACAAGATTACGCAAGATTTTCAGCGGCCGAAGAGGGTAAAAAATCGCAATTAGAAATTTTGAGTGCATTTTTGTATAGTGAAGCAGAGTTGAGTTTGTCTGCTGGAATACTTGATTTGCATAGTGTTGGTAGTTCAGATGAAATTCTGAAAGAATCAAGTTTTCATACGTGCGCATCAAATCAAAAGGCTGTTCTTTCGGTTTGTGTACAAGAATCACATTCAAGTGCAAGCTTGCAAAAGTTGTGTGCTTTATGCATGCGAAATAATCATTTAACAGCAGCGTGCAAAGAATGGTCTCATAAATCAGTAAAACAACGATGGAAGACTGCCAAAAAGATCGGTGTTTGTTTCAATTGCTTGGAAAAAGGTCATTTGCGTCCTGAATGTAAAATTAAAAATCGTTGCACGCATTGTAAACTAAGACACAACACTATTGTACACAACTTTAATAAAGAAAATGAAGAACGAGAGCTTAATCGCTCTTCAGCCAATGTAATCGAGCGTAATCTTCCCCCAAGACAGAATTTGTTATCAAACCAAGAACTCGCATGACTAGGAAGTGAAACTTTGTTAAAAATAGTTCCTATTCGGGTAATAAGGTCAAAATTTTTCAAAAACGTATATGCTCTCTTGGATGAGGGATCAACTATTTTTATAATTAACAAAACAATTGTCAAACAAATTGGAGCTGTTGAAAGTTCAACCAATATTGCTTTACGTGTAGTGGGACATCCAAATCCGATTACTTTTGCAAACATGAAAGTCTGTCTCACGATCCAAGTTCTTAACTCTTCTTTTCAACTAAATCATGTACTTGTTGTCGAAAATATGGCTTTACCTAAACAAACGTTGTCAAAAGATTTGTCAGATTATTGCAGGTTGAGAACCGGTATTGAAATCTCTCCTTTTTCAATGTTCCGGAAATTTTAATCAATCAAGATCACTGCAATTTAATTATTACTCAAAAATATTTTAAAATCAAAAAATACTCGTTTATCTCTAACTGTTTATTTGGTTGGTCTTTACACAGTCAAATTATGAAGAAAAATTCTAATTTCGAAAATCTTTAGGCTTATTTTTGTGAAATCGAAACAGTAAATACCGATCTCAATTTGAATAATCTTGTCAAACAAAATTTCGATTTGGATGCATTAGGAATATAAGTACAATTCCGCGAGAAAATTTAGGCGTTAAATGAGCCATAGAAATATTGAAAAAAACAAGTAAAAATTACAACAATCAATGGGAAGTCGGTTTACTTTGGAAAGACCAAATATACGAGATTCCAAATAGTCGCATAAACGCCTTAAACCGATTACACCACTTAGAAAGAAAATTAGATCGGGATCCAGAATATGCAGCTTTATATTATAAAGAAATGGAGCGCCTTTTTGAGTTAGGATACGCAGAAAAGGCTCGTTCAGAACCCAATGAAGAACTCAGGTACTTACTACATTTTGGAGTTCAAAATGTGAATAAGCCAGGTAAAGTACGTTTGGTTTTTAATGCAGCGGCAAAGTCTTGTAAAGTTAGCTTGATCGATTTTTTGTTAACTGGTCCCGACTTATTACAAAATCTAATTGGAGTAGTCATGCAATTTCGCCAATACTCTAGTGCCTTCAAAGGGGACATGAGAGACAAGTTTTTAAAAATAAAGATTCGCGAAAAAGATCGTGATGCTCAGCGATTTCTGTGGCGGGGAAAAGACAGATCTTCCATTCCTAAAGAATTCGTGATGTCCTCTCTTCTTTTCGGTGCCAAATCCTCTCCAGCTACAGCCTTATTTATTAAGAATAAGAATGGTGAGCTGTATAGACATTTATATCCAGAATCTCCAACGAGCGTGATTAAAAATTTTTACATGGATGACTATCTTGATTCTTGTGAATCCGCGGAGAAAGCTGAAGAAAGAATTTCTGAAGTGACAAAAATAAACAAAGGCGCAAATTGGGAAATGCATTGTTGGGCTTCTAATGAACAGAAGGTTATAAAAAATATAAACAAAAAAGAAGGAAATTCAGTTCTATTGGGAAATTTTGACGGAAAAACAGAATGCATTTTGGGTTTACAATGGTCAACTATTTCTGATACCTTGTTTTTTATATTAAGCGGAAAAAAGATCTCTGCAGAATTTTTATCCGGCGCAAGGAAACCCACTAAAAGAAAATTTCTTAGCATAATTATGTCTATTTACGATCCATTAGGTTTTTTAGCTCCCTTTTCGATTCAATCGCGTATCTTAATGCGGAAAATTTGGCAAAGCGGAATCGAATGGGAAGATGAACTAAGAGAAAAAGAATTTATTCTTTGGAAACGTTGGCTCAAAGATTTAGTTTCGATAGAGGCTTGCGAGATTCCGCGTTGTTATCAACTTCGGGATCATTCCGTTAAATCAATATCTTTACATACTTTTTGCGATGCAAGCCAAGAAGCTTATGCCACTGTATCATACTTTAGATTTTTGTTATCAAATAATGAAGTTCACGTTTCTTTTTCAGTTTCAAAAAGTCAAGTGTCTCATTTAAAACCGTCCACAATTCCACATCTAGAACTTCAGGCTGCAGTTTTGGAAGTAAGAATCGTGGATTTAGTTGTAAAGGAACATACTTTTAAAATTGATCAGCGCGTATTTTGGTCTGATGCAGAGACAGTCTTAAGATGGATTTTTTCCAAGCCTCTCTCTTTCAAATCCTTTGTCATGAATCGTTTGGGGGAAATTTCGGAAAAAAGCAAACCATCGGAATGGAAGTGGGTTTCCTCGCTTAATAATCCCGCAGATAACGCGACCAGGCACGCTCCTGAAGCTATTTACAAAAATAGTAGATGGTTTCTAGGACCTGCGTTTCTTCACGAAAACGAAAATTCATGGCCATTAAAAACCTTCGGAGAAAAGTTAAAGTCAACCATCACGCAAGTGTTTTCAACAACAGAAGCTAATGTTTTGGCTCCCTATCTTCCCGATAACGAAAGATTTTCGTCGTGGAATAGATTAATTCGTGCAACCTCATGCGTCCTAAAAGCTTCAGATATTTTTTTAAACACTGTTTTAGAACAAAATACGAATTCATTAGAGGTTGAACGTCAAAATAACGCAGAAAAACTTTGGATCCAAGAAGTTCAAATTTCGTCGTTCAGAAAAGAAATTTCAGCCCTTTAAAATTCGAAAGCGCTAGCGCGGAAGAGCCGAGTTTTAATTGTAAGTCCTGTATTGGACAATCAAGGGCTTTTACGTGTAAGCGGTCGAGTCAAATCTATTCTTGGGAGGTCCGTAAAGTTTCAAAAATTTATTTTAGACGGAAGACATCCAGTCACGCGGCTTTTGATAAAACATTTTCATGAACGATGTTTTCATTGGGGAACGGAAACAGTTTTAAATGAATTAAAACAGTTGTATTGGATATTAGGTGCACGCGGTGTATTAAAAAATATAGTACGCAATTGTGGAATTTGTAAAATTTTACGAGCTCGGCCTCCCAATCCTATAATGGCAGATCTTCCGTCTTCACGTTTAGATTATGGTTACCGTCCTTTTACTTTCTGTGGAATTGACTACTTCGGTCCTATGTTAATTAAGATAGGTCAAAGACGAGAAAAACGCTGGGGTGTAATTTTAACGTGCCTCTCTACAAGAGTGATTCGACTCGATCTAGATCATGGTTTGACTACGGACTCAGCAATTATGGCAGTTCAAAGATTAGCAGCTGAACACGGTTTTTCTCAGGTCATTCATTCTGATAACAGCACAAATTTTTAAGGGGATGGTACTAAATTAAGAGAGGCCATCATGAATTTCAACAAAAAATCTCAAGCAGATTTTGCCTTAAAAAACAATTTTACCTGGAAATTTATTCCTCCTACAGCACCTCACATGGGGGGAGCGTGGGAGAGAATGATTAAAGTTGTCAGGGAAACTTTAGAAGTTATTTTAAAAGAAAGAGTCACAACTGAACAAATTCCTAAAACCATACTTGCCAAAGTTCAACATTCAATTAACTCAAGGCCTTTAACTCATGTTTTTGTCGATCCTTGTCATAAACAAGCCCTTACGCCCAACCACTTTCTTTTTGGTGCATCTTCCGGTACATTACGTTTTCAGAAATTTGAATATCAAAATACTTGTCCTAGAAAACAATGGCAGTACACTCAATTCTTAGCGGATTGTTTTTGGCATCGTTGGTTGCACGAATATTTTCCATCATTATTACCAAAAAAAAAGTTGTTAAGGACAGATTTTCACTTAAAAACTGGTGATCTAGTTTTAATTTTAGATAATCAAGCACTACGAAATACTTGGAAAAAAGGCGTAATTGTAAAAACTTTTCTAGGAAAAGATAAGGAGGTTCATGTGGCAGGAGACAAAACTGCTAACGGACTTCTTACTCGACCAACGCGTAAACTCATTAAATTCGGTGAATCATTATAATGCGATTTTTGTTTAAGAGGGGAGAATGTTACCAACGTATATTTGTAAATGTTACCTTCTTTCTTTGTTAACTCTGCACTGTTCGTTTTTCAATCCTAACACGTATTTATTTTGCCTTTTAATTGCTAGTGTTCTATTTTCACCGGTCAAAGGGCATACAGGACCCCGAGACCTAGGCTATGTGCACGAATACGGATGCCGTATTTGGGGCCGTTTTACCTCTCTTTGGTAATTTAAAACACTATGAAGAGCCACGACATAACGATAGTCATTATGGGCGTTTTGCCATTTAAAAATAGAACAAGTAGTTGCATAGTTACGCCGTTGCCAGGCGACCTTTATTTTGTTATTTTTTGTCGCATGACTTCGAATCACGACACAGAGCAGAGCGCTTTGGTTCTCCTTCTTTTTGTTCCTTGTAATCTTCTACTGAAACAAGAATATACTCTTTTGTAATTAAATCAACGTTTCCTTATTTTTTAAATCAAGAAACACGAAACAACTAGATAACATTTCTTACTAAAATATAAAGTTAACGCAACACAATCGTAATGTAGAAAAACAAACTGATCAGAACTTGTAACAGTATCAGTATAATATACTTCATCAAATTACGTACACGTCAAGTTTTACATATCAATTCAATTAACACCTAACTATCTGAATGTTATTGTCCTCGAATAAATGTAGGTGATGATAGTGCATATGTCAGTAAGGAAATAATAAGAAAAGAAAGTGGCTAATGCAATATTATGGCAATAAATACAAAAGATTCAGATGTCATGATAGAGTTTTATCCAAAAGAAAAAATCCAGGACAGCGTTTAATGCACTGGATGTTTAAATTCACTAATCGCGAACATACCTTTCAATAAAAGCTGAAAAAACTCAATATTAACGCTGATGCATTATCTAGAAATACTGTTGGACCATTTCTGTATGCAGAAAACAATATTAATAAAGAGTTACCATTACTAAGATCGATGATGATGTATGGAAAATGATATAGAAATATAAAGAAAACTGAATTACATCATTAGAGAAAAGAAACAGAGAAAACATATAATTTAACTACTATCGAACCTAAAACATTGCCAACATGCTTGAAGGTGGAAGTAGAAATTACAAAAACTAGAAGCTGGACCAAATCAGGGGCAGATTTATCTTAATTGTCCATGAGCTTCGTATGACCTCTTTGTTCGAAATCAAAAAAGGATTAGTCAAAGTAAAATCATAGTGTAATTATTCAAAGAACAAAAACATTTCGTGAGCTATAGACATCATTTGCATCTAGAGCAATGGTATTATTAAATGTCACTAAAAATAAATTCAAAATTATAGTTTGTCAATAGTGAATTTTTCACAATCAATAGCCTTAACATTACACGCTATTAATACAAATTAAAAAATTACCAGAATAAAATCATACAGTTCTGAAAAGGAAGAAATGCCACAATCACCCGCCAGAGATCTAATTAATCTCGATGCATTATCAAGGACAAGTATGTTTCTTGAAAATGACCCTAGTAATATTAAAAAATCTTGAGGAGCAGATACTTAACCACTAGTGTAGAGTCCTAGATTCCTAGATGAAGGAGAATACTCCAAGAGCTGACTGAAAAAGATGTAGACTTTAATACTTATACTGATTCAGACTCAGATGCAAAAAATACTGTAATGTCTGTTACACCTATTTACAACCTAAATAAGACTTTTTATCAAAAACTATATTTTATGATGGAGACAAGCCAGAATCCAGAATTCAAGACATATTGACCAAAATAGACACTTAAGACCTCTTAAATTTTGGTAATTCTGTGTTAGATGTAAGAATTACAGATATATCAAGGCATACAACAGATTTGCAACATCTATTTAATGAAGATAAAATTTCAAGAAAATACATGAAGAGAAAAAAATTATCAATTACTTAACGTATTTAAGCATATACATCCTTAAGTTCTAGTACACTGACGTAATTGAGCACTACTATAACTAAAAAGAACAGACGATATAAAACAACTGACTTGGAATAAAGAACAGTAGAACTCCTAGATATTTTAAAAAGAAAGCAACAGAAAACTAGCAAACTGTAATAAAAATAAATTAATAAATTAAATTATTTACCCGATTTCATGCTATTTTGAGACTTATACCCTTTTCAACTTATCAATTAATACAAACAATAATAAAAAAATATGTACGTAAGTATTAGTGATTGTATCAGTAGTATTGACAGTTGTAAGGACATAAATAATGCAAAGACGATAAATGACCTGATTACCACTAGATATAGCCTCACATATAAAAGAGACAAAATTGTTCATTTTATTAGCAAAGATCTTCAACCAGTTTTATCTGTCTTGAGACTGTGGTGATCGATTTGTGCACTGGACTTGAATTATTTGAAGTCCAAGAATTTAAAAGTAGGCTAAGTATTAAAAATACTCTACGATTAATATAATGCACTGTCATTCATTATAAGTGAAATACTTACTGATTTAATAGTTTAAGAATGTCTTGCAAAAGCTTTTAAATCGCTCAGAAAAATATTATTGAGGCAAAATCTTCAAACTTTCCAAATTTCAAAAAGTAGAAATCTTACTGACAGATTAGAATCCTAATAAATAATAGAAACAAATTACTATCTGTCATGGTATGCTTGATTTTCAAAAAATTTAAGAACGTGCTAGAATAATACTAACGCTTTATGGCAGCTCTCTTGGAGGACATACCAGAATTAACTACAATTATCAGAAAATGAGAGAACAAGTTTATTGGCCAGGCATAAAAAATCATATTCCTAATCACGTCCGATAATTTAGTAACTATCAAAAGAAGAGGATTAAACGGATAAAAACAAGAGAATCCTTAATACTTACAGATACACCTATTGAAGTTTTTGATGAAGTTTTCATTGATACTGTTAGTAAATTAAGAATAATACCACATGGTAATTCTTACTTGTTAACAATACAGTGTAGTTTAACTAGGTACATTATATAAGTCCCTGCACAAGATTTAAAATCAAGCACGGTTGCCAATGGACTCATAAAAAAATCTAATTTTAGTTTACGGTGTACCTAGAGCATTTTTTCAGACAAACATGCTACATTTATGTCTAATTTATTGTAACAACTTACGAGAACTCTAAGAACCAACCATCTAAGTACATTAGCACAGCAACCCCAAACAAACGGAGCATTAGAGTAAAGTCATGCTGCTATGGCTGACTTTACAAGAACTTACTCTGAAACTTATAATGATAATGACTGAGACAATTAGATTTGCAGCTTTTACGAATAATATGAGTGTTCTCACAGCAACAAATTTTACTCCTTACTAACAAGTTTTTGAAAAAGTAGCAAGATTTTCTTTAAAGATACGACAAGATGAAAAGTTACAAACTTATCCATTATATTTGTAAGATCTTACAAAAAGACGTTAAGAAATGCACACTGTGGTAAGAAATTAGCAAATATAAATAATAATACAAGCAAAAAGTTATATAAAAAATAAAAGCCCTCCAATATTAAATCAGGATATCACATGTGGGTAAAGAAAAACCATGTTCCCATGAATATTATGACTATGATAATGAACCTTTCAAAGTATAAGCAATAAAAAAAAGAATAATGTATGGGGGTGGGAAATCACATGAAGACGCACAGATAAATTATAATCGGTATCTAATAATAGTATCCTTGTAAGAATAATATTCTTCGTATCTTCCAGAAGAGAAACAGCTATGTGCATTATTTTGGCCATTTTAATGATAATGGTACCTGAAGATTGCGCAGATTAATACTATGCCCATCTTGGAAATTATGGTATAAAACTATTGCAAATACACCCTGGAATATACTTTAAGCAAATCGGTATTACAAAAGTAAAAAAAGCTGATTAAAAGATAGTGTTATGGCTTGATATTTTCAAATTTATATTGAAACACACACCAACTCAATGATGCAGTGAAACCTCTCGACATACAATACGATTTGGTTATCCTTATTGTACTAATTATATGGAAATGCATCTTTTGAATTTTAAAATAATGTGATTGAAAAATTTTAAAGCAGCAGTATCAAACGTAAAAATACTGTGAGAATATTCAGTTCACAAAGAACCTTTCTGCTGGTATTATAAGCACTCTAAGCAAATAAGATGTTGTGCATCAAGATACTAGAACCATAGTCATATTTCATTCACCTCATGTAGAATGTTTAACCCCTTATAATCCTTATAGACTACGTCTTGTCCTGCCTTCTCAACCTGAAAAAATGGGTCTGCCTACATAAAACCATCGCACTTTTACTTAGTAGTAGCAGCAGACTATAATTTGTATCTACGACTAAACGAAGTTACCTTGATGCAACATAATAAAACGGTATGTAGCTATGTGTGCTCAGCTATGCAGCATTTGAAAGAATTTTATTCTGTTGACGAACGTGAAATTTTTATGCTATTACGATCTTAATCAGAAGAATTGAAACACTGTGAAATTATGTTTACACAGAAAACGGAAACTTAATGACATCATAAAGAACGACCAAGCATTATCTGTCCTTATAAAATAAAGCGATGAAGAAGAATAAAAGGTAAAGGTCTTTTACAAATAAATGATAGGTGCACAGAAAAAACACATGAATCGACTTTAACTAATGAACATAAAATAATCACTCAGATATAACATACCTATTAGGTAAAAGTGAACTTGAACTTAACTATATCACATAAATACTTAAAGGACAATAATCCCTTTCACAGTGCTATAAAATTGTTTCAAGAACTTAAGGGGGCTCCTAGGACTACTGCTGAGGTCAAAGACAAACAAAAAATGAAGTTTTGTTTTTCAATAAACAAATGTGTCTGAAAATCATTATGATATTTTTAATAACGTATGAAGTGGGAAAAATGATATTTACGTGTGTAGTTTAACTTGGTACGAAAAATTAATTATTGTTTTGACCAGTCTAGTGCATACGAGGGTACACCACCTGTGTTGGTGTAGTATAGTGATGTAATATATAGGTATATGGTATATATATATGTCGTGTTTGCATGCCTTTCTGCTAATACTCTACTTCTATAGTGTTTAGTATCTGTATGTCATTAACATCATTTAATTGATAAACAATGGATGACGGTCCTTCTAATCCACCTAAAAACAAAAGAATACCACGCACATAGAGTCTCAAGAGGATGGAGGAGAGGCAAGTTCATGAAAAAAAAGTATGTAACAAAATATGAGAAAAAAAAGTCACTCAAGAGGTTATACCAGGTAGTCATTGCAAATATATATTTTTCAGGATTGTTAAAATAATATATAAAAATATTTAGAAGCGTTAAAATATACAAAAAGTTTATATTCATTTAATTCCATACTCCTTATTCGATAAAAATAATGCTAGGTACATACAAACTTCAAGCTATACGAATCTCAACTTTTTGAAAACTCGCGCGATTAGGTGAACAAGTACGTCTGCTACCCACGTGACCTCCTGACCTCCCGGACACTATTTATTTATTTCCATCACAAATATCTCGCTAAAATGGTCCTTTATCCACAATTTTTAATACAACATATTACATAGGAAGACTTCATCTACAAAACGTATATATTCAGTCTGCTGGGATATTTAATTTAGGTTTATTATAAACGAAAACAAATTGTTTTTCACACTGCCCGAAAGGAACACGTGCTAATAGTTACAACTTTGAGCTCGGATTTCTCAAAATTTTGACCCATTCGGAATATTATTTAGACCACCATTAAATTCAGTAGACTTTTATTTACAAGAAATAATATATCTCTGTTTGGGGACTTTTGTGAAGGAGCCCCCTTAATAAACAACCATAGACAGATGAAGAACTTAACGTACAAAACATAATAAACCAAATGTAGAAAATATGAACCCACAAATTGGAGAAAACATGAACTTCTCTGTTAATTTAAACACATAATATCATTGAAGCTATGACCATTATAGTGATAAAAGCAATCATTATTAACAAAACAAGAACTTGCTTTAACAAGACTACGTAACGTAAAGCCTTTATAAAACACTACATAAGTTTACAAAATGCATCGTCAATCCAGTCAAATCTTCGCCCCAAGTAACTATTAAACAATAACCAAAAGAAGATAAACTAACGGAACTTTATGTCTAACCTGAAGAGAAACCTAACGAATCTAAATCATCCAAAACTCGACCTATAATACAGTCATGAAGTTTGATACATGGATAAAATGTGATAAAACAAAAAAACTAACACTACCTTTACTCTTCTCTTTGAAGATATTAAGCTAGGTACTTGTTTAGGTACCCACTAGGGTGAGCAAAAACTAGGTAGAGGATACATTTGACATTCTTCCCTATGAACAAACATTAGCTCATATATCATCTAAGACGTTATCTAACTTGTCAGCTGAAGTGTCGTGTTAATATTTTATCTGTAACTAAATTTAAAACATTCAAATTGACAACAAACTGTTTAATTACTAAATTCCTGGCTCTCTTGTATGTCTATATGACCTTATTATCTGCATGATGCATCGAAAAAAATACTTTTTAGTTAAGTTACACATGACATCTTGATATGACATATGATCAGATGTTTATTAGAAGGATTTTACCTCCTGATCTCGTTGCAAATTTTGATTGTATATATTTAGCATCAAGTTTTTACTCGAAAAGTTTAGTGACAATTCTACATTCTCATACTTAATTCAAGATTTAAACCCTTATTTCTAAATTAATTGTCATCAATTTCGATCGAAATACAGAACAAAAAGTTTTTTCAGTACCGTACTCATTTTTGGCAATAAATTTAGATTAAATGAGATATGCAACTATGTTATTGTCTTTACAGGCACTTACTCTTGCCAAATGTATAGTACTTATCCAACTCAAGTTGCTTACATGATTAAAAGTTGAACAAATTTAAAGAAACCGTGGTAATTATTGTAGAGATATTATGAAAAAATAAACATGTAGCTCCTATTACGGAACCTTTAGTTTTTAACGAATGATATGACTTATATATATCAAAAAACTGTTATATTGGTGATACATACGATTTTGCAAAAGGCATTTTGAGTACTTTTTTTTTCAACAATCCAAACAAACTTAATTTGTCATAAAAATTTCTAATAATTAAAACATTTAACTGGTACTTACAATTATTTGATTTCAACTAAATAGAATCCACCAACAATTCATGTAAAATTTCGAAAGAATCCTCAAAGAAATATTGAAAAGAATATTAAGAAAATATTTAAATAAAATAATAATCGTAAAAAATAAAGTGTCTAACATGAAATGTTGCGTCAAATCGTAGGAATATTATCATTCACTAGATATATTGATTCAGACACATATCAAGTAAGATACCTTTTGATAGAATATAAAAATAAATACTTTAAGTAATTTGGCAAATGAAAAGCAAAAAAGAACGTTTCTAACAATGTTATTTAGGATTTAAGTGAACTTAACTCATATTTTCTCATTCAGCTATACACTGTAACATTCTCATCACTAATTGCTTCATTCTTACATTTGCATCTTAATTTTAGTTGTATGTTTTGCAAACACTACTATGCCAACCGTAAACAAAGATTTTTTCAACGTTATTATGTATTATTAATTTTTTAGTGATTTCCTAAAAAAAAGGAATGATTGTAGGAGTTGAAACAACCGTGTGTACAAATGGACCTTGGACTTGTGACGCGCGACCTTGACAGTCTCCTGAGAAAATATTGTGAAGACCAAATTATGGATTTTTTTATGATTTACTGCAACTAGGGATGATTTCAGGCTGTTAAGACTATCTCTGCTTGCAAGTAGACCTCCAATTCCTGATCAATGACCTCAAAAATCCTCAAGAATTTCGACACCAACTTTTGGTATTGCAATTCGTAGGAAAGATTTAGATGGGTAAATTCTCTCTTAATTATTTATATTTTAAAGTCATGCATTAGTTTGGAGTGATTAATGTTTCAAAGTGTCTACAAAATACGGAAAAAAAATAACATTTCTTCGAAATCCAGTACGATTCAACCAGTTTCCTACATTTTTCAGTTTAGTCCGGCTTTTTCACTTTAGAAAATCAGTATTTAAAATCCTTAGATGGGTAGAAAACAGTATCATAAGCCCTTAAATGCTTGCACACAATTTTTTTTCCTAATTTTTCAGGGTATATCGAATGAGAGAAAAATTGGTTCAAGTGTGTGCCTCGAAAAAAAATTTTTTTTTTTTGGAACGTGTCAATCCAAATTAGAAATGGATTTCTTTATAGTTCGTTCTGCACTGCTCTTTAAAATAGTTTTCTATTGATCTGCTTGCAGCGCATACTGCAAAAGCTGTATATATTTTCCGTAATATGTAAAGAGGCTCAACGTACAATGCCTTTCATATAAAACCGCAATTTAACATTTGCAAAGTGGATGCAAATAAATAATTTGTTACTATGTTATTTGAAATAAAATTCGTGTCCTTCTATTACTGCTGCTTCATATACTCTTGGGTGCGTAAAGAGTAATTATTTACTGACCGTACTCAAGTCACTGTAACAAACTATTAATTTACCGTTAAATATTTTAATAAGACATCCTCTACATCAGTGCTTATTATTGAAATATTGTAAGAGTCTTAGTACAAAAATTGTTTATAAAGGTGCTGACTCTGATATACACAGTAATACTAATTATATAAATTGAAGCTCTATATATTTGGAAGAATGTCCATAACCTCAAGAAATAGCAGAAAATTAATTTCTTTTAGTTGATAGCANCTGAGCCAAAGCGATAGAAAACAAAAATATATGATTATTGAAAATGTCTAGGAAATATAAAATAACCAACAATTCACCCAGTAGAATAGTGCCCATACACAGTAATACTAATTATATAAATTGAAGCTCTATATATTTGGAAGAATGTCCATAACCTCAAGAAATAGCAGAAAATTAATTTCTTTTAGTTGATAGCAGCTAAAAATGTTCAAAAATCATTATATACAATTAACTACTCATTGTTATTTGTCATTTAATGCAAATATTTCCTGCTATATAACTTAGTGCAAATCAGCATGCCCCTAACCTTAATAGAATTTTCCCAGCCAACAATTGTCTTGACAAAAAATGGCTAAGGTCTACTTTTATAATTAAAACAAAATCACGCCAATTATGATACATCTTATGAATTCTTTTGAAACTATTATACAAAAACGATTTAACTTGTAAAAGAATTTCGTTTTCATCTTAATTTTACATAAGAAACGTGGGTTTTTATAAAATAATAGGGATTAAGAATGTAAAAATGTCGTACATCAAAAAAAAAGTTTAAAAAAAATTATTGATACATTGCATACCATACCAGTAGTATCACAGTACACGATTATGAATTTTTTTGTATAAAAGAGAAAACTATTTCCCTGGATAGGTTGAGCTGATATTTTTATCGACAGACCAGTAAAACATTCGAATAAATTTACTCTATACTTCTAAAAATCTCTCAGTAACTATGAACTACATAAAACTGATTTTGTTTCAAATTGTTTTAAGATAAGGGGTATGCTGGTGTGCTGTAAGATACAGAGCACGATATGTTTTGCGTACAATCGATTACTGACAGATTTACCAAAACTATTAAATTACTAGATAACACACAACTTGGTTGTTAATTTTTAATTAAAAAATATTCTAATTACTAAATCATATAAAATATTTCATGATTAAAAATTCTTATTTTAATAAATAAATTGAATCCAAAAAAGAATTAACACGCATAAAGTATGACAAATACTTTTACAACAACGTGAGATAAAAAAATGAACAAGATACGCTGCTACTACAGCCCAATCAAAACATTATACAAGTTGGATAGCACGATCCCAACATGTACAACTGCGATAATATATTTTATTATAACACCCCTATGACACAAAAATTTTCCCAACGACGTTTAATTCAGATCGAAAAATAGTATAAGACCCAACTCTTTAATATTGGAATAACGACTTCACCGATCAATTTTTAAAATTGTTGCAAAAATCAAATAAAACGCAATCTTATCAACCGTTGAACGACTTGTGAAAAAATCATCAAAATCGCAGCCCCACGCAACCAATACAACACCAAAATCAACTATTAGCCTATTTGAATGGCCCCTTGATGGGTAATTTGCAATTATCTCTGTACTAGCAAAATCATTCAGACACCACGAGAATCACAAAACAACACTAGTTCTCACTCAACGTCGAGTACTTCCAGCACTCAACAAAATTTCAGACGAAATTGTCCTAAACTAAGCCGTTCTTTAAATGGGGACGGTGCTCATCTCCCAGACGCAGCGGTGAGCCAAGGCCTGAATTAGTGCCTACTGAAAAATCAATTTGAAGCAATCGCCCGAGCGTCCATCGCAATAAATATTATCAATGCCCCAATAGTAAGACTCAAAATTCAACAAGTAAATGGAAGCAGTCACATTTATCATAGGTACTGAAGCTGACGTCAATGCCATAAAAATATCTTCATTACTACCAAATGTTATTATACATACTGATACGAAAATTTCCGATATTCGATTGACTTCTCAAAATATCGTAAACTTAGAAACAGTGACTTTAAAAATATTCAATAAAAATCACGTTCTTTACGTCTTGTCAGAAGAAACATCATTCAGTGAGACGGATGTATAAGAAAGTTTATTTCTTGCTAAAGAACGAGCCAGGCTTTTTTATGACATAAGAGCCTTGATGCTGTAAAGAAGATGTAGTTTAATTGCATTTATTCGAAAAATTGCAACAACAAGACATGTGATGAAGAACGTGGATTAGAATTGCTTGTTACAACGACCTAAAATATAAGTAAACAAAACAACTTTTACAAAATTATAAATGATATTGGCATGAATAAAGAAAACTCGGAGTTTCTGCCAACTTTTTATTATTTTAAACTTACAGGAGTAACCTTTGATCAAAATCATAATTTACCAGCCATAATAAGAGTTCCACTAGAAATATGAATACCTGTATTGCAAACTAACAGCAATGGGCAAGCATGCCTACGATTAATAAAAAATACTTCAGGGATATTCATAGGTGAGGCAGCAGTAATATACGATAAAGATCGCTGTCTTATAATGGCTGTGAACACCAGAAAAGAGTCAGTAAAAGTCAAGATTCCTCCTCAAAATCTCGTAAGTATTGATTTAGATGCTTTAGAAAATTTTTTCGACTCAGATTTTTGAAATGGTGTTCCCAACATAACAACAGAGGAAAGAATTAAATATTTTATATAAAAATTTTGTCGGTATCATCATTATAAGACAAGCTATAATCGACTTTGCTAAATAGAAAAAGAGTACTCGCATCTATTTTATATCAAAGGTGATGCTGCTTCACATACATCGTATGTACAACATAATATCCTGGTATCTGACGATTAACCAGCTTATACTGAACAATATGGTTACCCTCCAAGAGTACACAAGAAAGTTAAAGATCAGATCGATGAATAATGCAAAGAAGAAACCATTAGCTACTCTTTTAGCCCATACAATAGTTTAGTCTGAATCGTCCCCAAAAAGCCAGGACTCAACGGAGAAAAGAGACATCATCTCGTAATAGATTATAGAAAATTAAACACTAAAACTATTTTTGATGTTTACTCATTGCCTATTAGAACAGAAATATAAGAGAAAATTGGTGGGTCAAAATTTTTGTAAGTAACCGATCCAGCTAATGGTTTTTTTTAACTTAAAGTCTCTCCAGAAAATCACCACAAACAGCTTTTAGTACTCTATACGGACATTACGAGTATACAGGTACGCTATTTGGATTATGCAATGCACCAACTACATTTTAAAGACTCATAGATTCTGTAGTACTAGATTTACAAGCCAAGGAATCATTTATATTCTTAGATAATATGATAATATGTGCCAAATTTTTAAACGAACATGAACTGAAAGCCAGAAAACTACTTAACAGACTGTCAAATGCTCTTTTGAAATTACAGATAGATAAATGCAAATTTTTTCATCCAAAAGTGACAAATTGAGGACATAAATTGGTGGTTATGAAGTAAAAATCGATGCTAAAAAACTTAAACAAGTTGAACAATTCCTAATAACTTATAGTTCCCAAACCGTAAACCCTATTGTTACAAAAAAGTCAAAAATTCCATTGGACTAAGATTGAAGAAAAGAGCTTTAAAAAATTGAAATCAGCCCTGTGTGAAGCCCCGGTATTTGCACGTGTTAATCTTGACAAACGATTTATTCTCACTACCAACGCATGCAAACTTAGCTTTTAGTGCTGTTTTCACTCAAGTAGAACCAGAAGAAGACCATAATAAAACGTAAATGTGTTACACTTTCAATAAATTGCAGAAGAAATTACTCGACTACCAAAAAAGAGTGCTGAGAATGAATAGCAACCGTGTTTATCAGGCTGAGCCAAAGCGATAGAAAACAAAAATATATGATTATTGAAAATGTCTAGGAAATATAAAATAACCAACAATTCACCCAGTAGAATAGTGCCCAAAGCAATTCATCAAAAAACTTAGTCGTATAAATATTATTACGGTTATATGTTTTAGTGACTAAGTTTATTTATTAAACAAATGGGACAACAAAAACTAATAAAATGCCTTAACAGTCTCTCTAGTGGGCACAGAAGCATGAATAAAACTTATAAAAGAATACGAGCATTGTATTTCTAGGAAGGTGTGAAAAAAAACATTGAAAATTTTGTATGAAAATGCGAAATTTTTCTAGCACAAAAATTATCACAGATGAAACTAAAAGAGTCTACGATAATAACTGATACTTCAGCTTAGATTTTCTCAAAAATAACCATCGATACTGTGGGACCATTGAAAACAACAACGTCTGGAAATAAAAATATGTGAAGTATACAATATTTATTTTCATAATACTGTGTAGCAGTAGTTATACCTTACATCCGAGCTATCACAGTCACATATGCTGTTGCAAGATACTTCATAGCTTTGTATGGAGTTCCTAAAGAAGAACTTAGCGATAAGGGAAAGGTTTTTTAAAATAACGTACTAACAAATTTAGCCCAAATTTTCGGTTTCAACCTTAAGACAACTACACCTTACAACCTCTAATCAAATGGTTTACTAGAACGTAGCCATGCCATGCTTGCAAGCTTTTTGAGAACAAAAGCTACAACCAAACAAGATTGGAAAAAAAATTTTACCTTTCGCTATACATGAATACAATACGGCACTGTATACAGCTTACGGATTCACACTATATAAATTAGTATGTAGCAGGAAAACACGCTCACCAAATCCATATCCAACCAAAAATAAAATGCAATCTTATTATAATTATCTTATTGATTTGATCTGTTATTTAAGAGCAATGCATGAAAAAACTCATGATGAGCTCATAAAATGTAAACATTAAAGTCAACAAATTCATCATAAACATGCAAGACCTTAGGAGTTAGAAGTTGGTGTAATGATTTACGCAATCAAAGAACCTCGGATAGAAGAATTAGATAATTATTACAGCAGAATTCTGGATATCACCGATGTAAATAAATAATATGACAACGTAATACTTAAAGCAGAGAGTAGTTGGATAGTTATCAAATATTTAAATAAAGTGAAGCGCTGTTACAAATAAAACTTCCGCAACTCGATTCACCTCAATTTAAGTAGGCATCAGCAAAAGAAAAAAAAATTTTTTGCTTTCTTTCAACTCTTGTAATTTACAATATGAAGAATTAGTTGCATATAATTTTATTGAATCAACAGCCAAGTTTGGCTAATGCAACTAACTTATACTTACTACTGCATTGTCATCTTCACTACAAATTCATAAGTTCATAGTATACGAGTAATTATTAATTATATCAATCATAAGATTTAATCATATAATGTTGATAATTATGGTAATTGATAATTAACTGATAATTAATTAAGTTGATAACTATGATAATTTTGGTTGTTGTTTAGTTGTTAGTTAATAGTTATAACAACATATATATAAATAGTTAAATAAAATTTAGCGAATTTTTTTTTATGTACATTAATTCGACTGTTTTCGCTCTCATCATTGTAAATGTGAGTCTTAAAGTTGTAAGTTTATATTTTTTATGAATTTAATTATTTCCAGCTTTACTAAGTCTATTAAATCATTAGATAACACAATTTTGTTGTTGATGTTAAAAAAAATGTTCCAACTACCTTATTATATGAAATATTTCAAGATTAAAAGTTCTAATTAATAAAAATGTAATTTTATAAATACCATAAAAGTTTTAAGTAGATAACGTACAGCAAAAACTTTAGCAAGAATGTGAAATAAAAAGACGAACGAGATACGCTACTACTGTATTACATAAGATAATAATTCAAACAGTAGGTCAACGCCAGCTCAGCGTACGACATATTAATACTACTTTATACGTATCTCTCAGTGAAACCTAACGCTACAACCCCGACTCGGCGATTCAAAAGAAGAATATACTGTTAGTAAGAGTCAATAAGGCCTTTGGGCTGACCGCTGATTCTGGATGAAAAAAATTTAATTTATTTGTTTGTAGAATAAATCTACAAGTTCTGCCTTTTCCTTATAGAAGCTTGGACGTAACATCAGTTTCTAGAATCAACACAAGTGTATCAAGTTAATAAGCTGATCGCCTGAATGATAATTGTACTGTGTTTCGTTTGGTATTTGTATCATGCAGTGATAAATTATGATTAACAGTTCGATTTCAGCAGGTACCATGAAAGGTATCGGAGGGGGGCCACTTAAAATGTGAGAGAGGTCTAAGGCGTGGGGGTCTTTTTTTCGTATGATATTTATTACTGGATCAATTTAAAGGAGAAATTTTGGGTTGTTTCCCTTATTCTAAGGTGGGTTTAAGGAAACATTCGAAATTTTGGGGGGACGAAAGGTAGCGAAGGGGGTTGGTGACTTAATTTTGTCTTACAACTATATTATATAAGAAATATATGTATTAATATTTGGATGACATGTGACTTATGTATATCTACCTGTGATAAAAGTTTCGTTGAAAAAGTTGTACCACAATTTGCAAGAATGTAAAAAAAGGTGTTTGGAGAAAATGGTGGAGAAAGCATTAAAAATGGTCTGAATTGCATTTTTCAATGTGATGTGAATTCTGCAGATGTTTCTTAGTGACACAATTTTCATTTTAAGTACTTATGATGTCGATAAGCTCCTAAATAATGTGTTGCAAAATATGAGTATTTTGCAGCTTTGGACGCTGAGAAGTGCTAGCGAAGGGGCAGAGGCTTATAGAAGGGAAGCCAATAATTATAAAGGTAACCAGTGGGCAGAGCCACGTATTCCGTCACGATTTTCCAGCAGTGAGGGCTACCAGAAAGAACGGTTAATTTTGCCTTCTTCATAATAATACGTATTGGTGCAAATGTTAGTTGTGTCAGTCTGTGGCTGGATTTCAAGCAGGTCACATTGATCAGTTCCAGCTAGTGATCAAGGACGAAATGATTTTCTACCTTTTTCCTACTATTCCTTGGTTGTCCTTATAATGCACTCTGTACTCTTTAATAGAGGCACTAAGTATGGATTTTAATCGTATAGGTTGAACTTGATTGGCAGAAAGAAAAGTGCGTTTGCATGTAAGAGTGCAATATAATTTGCACACACACTCACGCAAACAAATAACTTTGCTCAAAACATCAAGTATAGTGTCTTGATTAATGTTATTTTAATGATTCAATAAACAAGCGGGGGTTTGACAGATCAGATTAATTGATTGTTTATGAGCATGCGACTGAAAATATGTGTCAATTTTCTAACTAACTATGTAAATCATGACTTCGTTGTAATGATACGTATTGGTGGAAATGTTACTTGCGTTCCTCTGTGGCTAGATTGCTAGCACGCTACACTGATGAGTTTCGGCTAGCGATCGAGGACGAAACGATTTCCTCCTTTTTTTCTACTATTCCTTGTTTTCCCTTTTAATGCACTCCATGCTCTGTAACAGAAGCACCAAGTATGAATTTTAACAGTAGATTCAACTTGCTTTGCATGAAGAAACGTGCGTATGTATGTATAATACGATTTGCATACATACACACGCAAATAAATAACAATAAAATTGAATATCGTGTTATGATTGATGTAAGAATTTAAGAAAATTTGTCGCTAGTCGATTGGATCATAAGTGACAGAAGATTAAAGAACCATTTAGCTATACATTATCAGCTCTTCACCAAAATTTTAATAGAGGTTAATTTAGACAGCACTTAAACAGAACCCACGTTAGTACATGACCATTGCGTAGCAAGAGCTAAGTTAGCGCTTGATAAGTAAATACTTTATAAATATACGGTTGGTACTTTACAAGAACAGGGCACTAGGTAAGTACTTCACTTGTACTTGTTAAATAATTTCTGGTCAATTACCAGGTTATCCCAGCCAAAACTAAGGACTTGGTTAGAAAGTACTAGGTACATACAGATTACTTACACGTTCACTTAGCTTGGTATTCACTTAGAAAGAATTTAATAGTTACAAGTTAAGTAGTTAAAACGTACAGGGTACTTGACCAATACTAAGGGGCTAACTTAGCACTTACCAGGTACTAAGTAAGTACTTACAGGAGCCACTAACGGGCACTTACGAGGAACATAACAAGCATCAGGTCAGTACTTGACGGATACATTCGGGGTACTTTGCAGGCACTTAGTAGATGTTCAGCAAGTAACTGGTAGGTACTTGGCAGATATATTCTTCATTTGTAATTTAGAAATTTTTTTATTTAACAAGTAATAGAAACAGTTTTCTGTTTCATTTTTTTTCAATCTCAAAACTTTGTTACCAGAGCAGCAAATTCCTGGAGCCCAGTCTTTTTAGTTAATACAAATATATATTATTTTACCTACTTCAAAAGTAAGAAGATTTAAATAATTGCTATCAGGGTTGTAATGAAAATTTTATCTCTCACTAAATGGATTTCTTATTCGTCGATGTTGACACTGCTGTTTCAATCTCGATAAATATTTTGCGTCCAATTCTTGATGCAAAATCATTTGTATTTAAAGCATTTAAGGTTTTGCTTCCAATTTATCCTCTTATGACTATAGAGCGCTTAGATTATTGGTTTTTCTCTTAGTTGAATTATTAATTTAAAATAAAAACTATACAAATACCATTTAGTAAGTGTCAAGAGTCAGTATGCAAAATTTCAGCAAAATCAGTCAAATAGTTTTTGGGATGAGTAATTACAACGGTTTCTGCAACTTTGCTTCATAAATTAGAGAGATAAATCTGTGAAAAGCTTCTTTTATTAGATTACAGGTTGTGTTAAGTAAATTTAAGTAGTAAAATACAATATAAGTGCTCGCTTAGAAGTATGAACTTAAAAACAAGTACTATCTTCTTATTCATAAAGAGCTATCTTTTTCATACAAATAAATAATTTTTTTTTATGAAAATTGATTAATTTTCATATCTTTTTTGTGGTTCAAGAATTACCTAGGCAAATTGTGAGTAATATTTCGTTATTTAATTTTAAAGTTATCTTTCGAACATGAGCCCCTTTGATTTGTTTTAAGATTATGTGGAGTAACTATAAAAAATCAAATGTAATGAAGATGGCCACTTGTTTTTAAGCATGGACGTAAATACTTATTTGTGGTCAATAGAATTTTTTTTTTATTTTTTATAAACAAATGTTAAGTTCTTTTTACGACACACAATTTTATCCATAAAATCTATGTAACAACTCACACATTACTACATAAAGAGGGAATGTACACATTTATGCACGGAGGTTATTAAGGTAGTTCATCCACACAAGTGTCTCTCATTCTTTTCATGTGGCTCCCCGTATGAGAACATTCAT
>NW_019379838.1:45831-78853 GCF_000648655.2 Copidosoma floridanum
CGAAGGTAAAAAAAAAAGACTCGCAAATCTTCGAGTGAAAAAGAAGTTAAGTGAAAAGCTGAATGATGCAAATTTAAGCATTGCAAAAAGTATTTTAGAAGGTTGCCGAGTAATCGACATTAAGGAATTTGCCAAAAACTTGAAATGTTATCATTGCAATAATTTGTTGGATTTAGAAAAAGCAGTAAAAGAAATACACTGTGGCTTATCTAGTACTTTCAAAATTGTGTGTGATCATTGTAAAGTAATGAATAAAGTTAAGACAAGCAAAACACACGAGTACAAAGACAAACCTTGTAGTGACATCAACACAGCAGTTGTACTTGGTAAGTAGTATAAAATGAACATAATAATAATAAAATAACAAAGTCATTGACTCGTAACTGACAATTGACTGAAATATTCTCTATTCATTTTAAGAGATGATTATTTTTTTTTAGGTGCTGTCCACTCTGGCACTGGTCACACTGCCTTGCAAAAAATTTTTGCTTGCTTAAATATGCCAGGGATGACGTCTAAGATGTATAAAGCTTACGAGCAAGAAGTTGGAGAATCTATAGAGCAGGCAGCTAAAGAAAGTTGCAAGCAAGCTGCGTACGAAGAAAGACAATTAGTAATAGAAAACATTGAAAAAATTACTGCTCTCCTGTAAGGTTCCCTAAGTTACTATAATTATTTTCATTGATTTTTACTAATTTGATCAACTTATAGGTCAAATTATGAAATGCATTAATACATGTGCATATAAACAGTTGATGAATTTACTTTGTTACATAAATTCTAATCGTGAAGCAATTGATTTTTTAAATTTTTTATTATACAGTACTTAATTAATCTAAAATTTTATTTTATTCTGGTTTTGATCATACATTCAGTATTATTGCATTTTTTAAAAGAATTTTTTTCTTACCTTGTAATTTACTTATTATTATACTATGTATGTTTGAATTGCTTTTGTATACACACATATATATATACTTTTATTTTAATAAATATTAAATCATACAGTATTACTTTATTATCCGTAGACCTCCTTCCATTGCCCAAGATCTGTATCCCAACATAAACTTACTTCAATCATCCTCGCATGAAATGACTCCTGGATACACATTTGATTCAACGTTGGGAGAAGTTGTTAATATTATTGTTTCCTACGACATGGGATGGAGCAAAAGAGGAACAGGTCGAAATTATGATAGTCTTAATGGGTATGCCACTATCATTGGATTTTTGAGTGGTAAAGTTATTAGTTACACAACAAGAAATCGAAAATGCATCAAATGTGAACTAGGTCATGATCGAGAGAAACACGACTGTCACAAAAACTACTCTGGAAGCGCCAAATCTATGGAAGCAGATGCTGGGATGCAGCTTGTAAATAAAAATCCAATTTTAGAGGCAACAAAAGTAAATGTTCTTGTTGTTGTTGGCGATAACGATAGCAGCCCAATGGCTGCTGTAAGAAAAAACAATGTAAAGACTGTACATAAGTTGTCAGATAAAAATCATTTAGTTAAAAACTTTGGAAAAGAGTTATATGTGTTGGCAAACAATTTTAAAGAACTGAAAAAAAATGATGTTATGAAACATATTAAAAAATGTTTTTCCTATAGTATAGCTCAAAACAAAGGTAACTCTGACGAACTTGCCTCTGTACTTCGTTGTATTCCTGACCATCTGTATGGAAGGCACGAAAACTGTCAAAGTTGGTGCAAACGACGAAACGATAGTCTGCATCAGACCGTGACATTACAAGATAATGAACTGTTTGAGAAATTGCAATTGATGATGAATAAATATGCAAAGAATGCGTTTAAATTTTGTGCTTCAGCATCAAGCCAATCTAACAAAAGTGTTAATAACATTATCGCCCACAAGGCTCCTAAAAACATTTGTTATAGTAGAAGTGCAGCTGCCGATTATCGAGTAGCAAGTGCAGTCTGTAGTAAAAACGACGGGGAAAGAAGCCTAATATCTGTACAAAATAAATTAAATATATTGTCTGGTAAATATACAGAAGCTCATGCCTCACAGTGTGATATTAAAAAAAAAAAAAGATGTAAATAGAGAAATAGAATCGAGTAATTTTGATCATGACTTGGTATATTTTGATTTGGAAACAGCAGGATTTAATATGCAAGATGAAATTTTACAAATTGGAGCTAAATATAATGATCATAGTTTTAGCGTATACATAACACCAACCAACAGAATTTCTCACTCAGCAACGAAGGTAAGCAATCTGCACTACGAAGCAGGAAGCCTGTATTTTAATAAAGAAAAATTAATTTCTTATGATGTGAAAGATGCACTCAAGTCATTTAAAGAATTTTTATCATTTGCAAAAAAACCAATATTAATTGCTCATAACGCAGTTTTCGACGCTCCTAGATTAGTCCAAGCTATTAAAAATAATCTAGGAAAGGAATTTAATTGCATTTGTGGATTCGCTGACACCTTATGTATTTTACGAAAAAAATTTCCTGATCGAAAAGGACCAGGTGCCTTGAAATTAAATTATTTAGCGCAAGATTTGTTAGGGCCACAAGAATCAGAAAATTTTCATAATGCTTTATATGATGTGGAAGTGCTTCAAAAGTTAGTAAAAAATATAAACGTGGAAAACGAGTGTATAAATATTTATAAGACCTATGAATATTATTTATCAGAAGTGACATCGCTTACTATTTTGCCTGAACTTGAAAAGTTTAAAGGAATTATATCTAGAGAAATAATTAAAAGAATGGCTAAATTAAGTCTTACGTACAATAAGTTACAAGAATTGTATAATGCCAAAGGCAAAGATGCAATAATTGNAATGGCTAAATTAAGTCTTACATACAATAAGTTACAAGAATTGTATAATGCCAAAGGCAAAGATGCAATAATTGATCTTCTATCAGAACAGTCCTTTAATTGTAAGCCAAAAGTCACCAAAGACAAAAAAGTATTGAAAAAAACTATTGCAGCATTGTAAATGTGTTATTTCTTAATAAATGTTCTATTTGTGATTATTTGTAAATGTAGTATTCATTGTATATATCACAGTAAAAATTGTATGTACCAAACAGAAAGTAAATTCGAGCTCGATAATATAGGTCACAGCTGCAGAGAAATTATCGACATAGTGCGCTGTTGCCGCTCTCACATTCTTTATTTCAGCTTATTATGTATTTCATACAAAATTAATTACTTTGCTTTATGATTACTCGAAAACGGTACGTCAGATTTGAAAATTCTTGGTTTTATTTTGATCGGCAAGACATTGCCTTCTGAATAAATATTAGTTTTCAATATACTGTCGATAGAATTTTTTTTAATCAGTAGGAGAGTTTGTTTACCTATGCTACACGTGCTAAAAAGGATACTTTTGAAGCAGTACAGTTAAAAAACGGTACGTCAGAAATCAATAAAATTTTAGCTACGTATTAAGTCAATCATTAGGTACCATTTAAGCATAAATTAAAATTTTTCTGTCGACATCACGTTTTTGGATGAACTACCTTAAGCCCTTAATTTTTTTATGATAATTTAATTATTGATTCCTTATTTCGTTGAAAGTTTCATGTTGTAGTATTTTTACCAGCAGCCGATTGTATTTTGGTGTCAAGAGTTATATCAACGATCCAGACAAAGACTGTGCCCTAATAGGTCCTGGACGACAAGTGTGCCCTTTTTTTGTCCCAGTCGAAGATTTTGCCTTTTTCCCAAGTCTGGGCGAAGACTATGCCGTTTTCTGGCACCTGGACGAAAGCTATGCCTTTTTTTCTAGTTCGGACGAAAACTGTACCATTTTTTCCAAGTCTGGGTTAAAACTATATTCTTTTCTTGCGTACGAATAAAAACTAAGTTATAAAACATCTAAGTATTATTTACTTAACCCTTTTGTGCTGTACTTTCCCTAAAACAAAAGATTTTGAGGTTTCGCGATACTTCTGTCCAAGTGTTTGTGTTATAAGTTTTATCTTCACATTGAGATTCACATCCGCGTGAATCCTCGGACGCCTTTACAAGAAAACAACAAGTTATCTTTATTCTTTTCAGGTCTAGTGGCTTCAGTATTTAAACTTTGAGTAAGTGTTTAAAAAAATAGAGAATAAGCTTTTCTAAAAGATTTTGTAAAGTGTATATTATTAAAACTGTAGACACCAAGCGCTGTTTAAATATATCTGACAATATACCTTATTTTTAATACAAATGTAATGTGAGCTTCAATGAATCTCACTTCAAGCGGGCTCCAGAAAAAGTTAACATCTTTGTCCAGACTCGGAAAAAATGGAATAATCTTCACCTGGACTAGAGAAAAGGGCATAGTTCTCATACAGACTAGACAAAAGCGCATAGCCTTTGTTCAAACTCCGGAAAAGAGCATAGTCTTCGCCTGGAATTTTAAAAGTACATAGTTTTCGTCCAAACTCTGGAAAAGGGTAAAGTATTCACCTGGGACCCCAAAAGGGCATGGTTTTTATTCAGACTACAATAAGCCAGTTTTCGTCTGGACTTAAGAAAAGAAAGTAGTTTTCGTCCAGGCTTCAAAGCAGGACATAGTCTTCGTCTGGGGCGTTGATATGTAGTTGTCACAAAAAGCACTTTATTCTAAGGCAAGAGAATACGTGGCCCAAACGTTAAGCCAGCTATCTAAAGTACTGGTGGTCCAATAAGCAGTGCATAGAACTGATCCTATTGTGGTTACTTAAAGAAAAATAATAACGTTTTATCTTATATTTATCATAGATATAAATGCTTAGTAGATAAACGGATGATAGTATCATCATTTTAATAGAATTATCTTTTCGACAGACTGATAATCATGGTAATATTTACTTTCAAAAATGAAACGAAACTCTTTTTTGAGATTTATTGTACTGCAATGACACTTTCCAATATACCAACAGAACTTAAAAATCACTCAACATTGTCGTGATACCAAAATATTTACTTTAACAAAGATTATACGACAAATCAAGATGAAAGATTGCAAAAAGGATTATTACAGCTTTTTTGTGCCATCCTTCAAAATTCTTTCAATATAAAACCACCAGGAAATATAGTATGACAAATTCTAATTTTATTTTGATGTGAAACTAAAATTTTTTCTACACATTTCACAATGTTATTTATTAGATATTACTTTATATTGCTATAGAAAAGTAATAAATAAAAATATATTCAACAAATACATATATACAGAATATGTTGTGATGAAACTTGGACTTCCATTACAGTAGTCAGTAGTACAAGAGCAAACTTCTTGTCGTCCTCCAAATCCCCCTCTTTGATAACATTTTCCTTTGTAATTTGACTCATCCCATCCACAACTTCTTATAACTCGCGTGTCTGCAGGTACTGAAAAAAAGTAGAGTGCTTCTTTAATCAAAAAATCCGATGGATATAGATTAATAAATTAAGTATTTGTCAAATAAGTAATAAAATTAACTAACGTAAAAAATGTAGTGGAGGATTCATGTATTGTTCTAATTTTTCTAAATTATCTTGTAAGGTTTCTTTTTCACGTGTGACACTTAATAATGGATATTTTTTAAACTCTGTTGCAAAAAGCCGTTGCAAAAGTCTGTTTTGAAACAAGAATAATCGTTTACGAAAAAAAAAACAGTTTAGTATGTTTTAAATAATACCTATTGACATAAGTTATAAAAAGTAAGTGCAAGTACGTTCCTTTAAGTACTATAAGAACAGTGTAAAGAATAACAAAGAGGCTAGTTACATTAATAATTTGATAAGGTCAATAAAATTATTACAAAATTATTTGTTCATCATGAACATTTAAATTTTATCGATCATCAATTCAAAGAATAATCATTAGTCTAACGCACATAAAGACGTTCTTTTGACAATATTCGTACCCATAAAAAACTTATGTTATAGTGGCGCTTATGTCGCAAATATTTAAAAAATTTTGAATACGTGAAACGTAAAGAATTAAAATACATTTTATAGACTGTTAAGTAGATCATATCTTTGGCCAAAAGTCTCTTGGTTATACAGCTTCAAAAAAAAAACTTGATACTTAAAGTAAAATTTAAATTACAATGACGTTTTTCAGGAACAAAAATTTATTTTATCTTATTTTGCACATTTCTCTTTCAAAAAGGTGTGTGCAGAATTAACATTCAAATACTTCACAAGTTAAGTATTTTTGTCAAGTATATGCGTTGGCCGCGATGGTCAAAAGTTTGCTGCCAACCGCAACCTTCAGAGCGCTTCTTTATCAGCACCACTGACGGCCAAGCCAAAAATTTTTGCATGTAAACAAATGGCTTAAAACATATAAATACGAGCATAATGGATTGTGATTAGCATATTTAAAACATTGACAGGATAAAGAGAGAATGACGATCCCCTTCTGCTATCTCCTTGAGCCAATCACATGCAGCATCACACATGTATATATGCTTTAAGCCGTTTGTGTACGTACAAGAATTTTTGCCTGATTTTGTCTGGAGCTGATGCAACGTCTGTATCAGCTTGGAGCAAATAATAATTCTCTAGTTTAATTTCTGTACTGTATTTCTTCCTCGAAACTATCAAAATTTTAAACTTTTGAATTTGTTTCCGTAGAAGTATCATGTGATCTTATACTTTTATATTATATTTTATCACTAGTGAGTCTATTCTGGACATACTTTGTTTGACTTCCGCTTCTTAATACTTTTTTCTTTATTGTAATAAGTTTTAATNTTACTCTAGTAGTTTGTTGTTTATATTCTTGTCTTCGTCTACACTTAGTTTTCTTTGTCTACATGCCATTTACTTATTTCAGCTTTTGCACTGAATTTTTACTACTGGATTGACACTTTTATTATTGGTCATCACTTGCTTAAATTGTTTCACATTTAAGATAATATATCTTTTGTTCCATCGACCATACTCCAAGTTTTATTTTTGGTAGAATTTTTAATTTCAACATTTAGGGCTTTTAGCTATTTTTTACTTTCTTTAGAACTTAGGGCTTTTTGTAATGTATCCGGTATATTTACATTGATTTAATTAACTTATATTACATGTATAACTGGATTACCAATCTATTTTAAAGGTTCTCGTTTCTTTCAGATTTTCCCGAATTAAATTTTTGGGATTTATTTTCAATTATAATTTTTTTTTTTTTTTCTTTTATTATCCAATTGCCCTCATGTCTTTTTTTGTAATTTTCATGTTCAATACTTTATTTTTTTTATAATCAATTGGATTTCACTTGATTGATCAGACTGTGTTTCTAATTTATCTTCCGCATGAATAACTTTAACTTTTTTTTTTACTTTTTCATGTCTCGCTACTATTACTTTATTGTTTAATAATACTTTGTGACCATTATCAGCATAACTAACTACTATCCTTTACTTAGCTTTATCATCCCATATTTACATAGGAACACTATTCTTTCATAAATTTCAAAATGTTTCATGTAAGGCTTAAAACAAAAGAAAAAATTATGTATTGCTCTGTTATTAATTGCTTTTGTTACTGTTACATTTTTTAAATATGCTAGTATTTTCATAACTTTGGGCTTAAATTTCAAATTCGTATTTGCTTTTTTTATCAGCCACTAACCCATATCCATCGCCAATATATTGTATCTTTCTACAATATTGTTTAGTTTATGTACATAAGGTGGGCACGGCAATAGTTTGGTATCTTTAGATTGAACAAGAAATTTCTTTGTTTAAAAACTTTTTTTGCATTGTCACATTGTTCTCACTGTATTTTATACCATAGATTCTTGCGCACTTGCTGCATTCATCTATGAATGTTAGAAAATATAGATTTTCATTATTACCAATCGTGTTATGTGGCCCATTTAAATCAGTATAAATAACATTAAAAATTTCTGTGGCCTTTTTCTTACAGTTTTCAAATAGTGGATTTGTCATCTTACTTTTAATTCAATTTGCGTATTCATTATAAATATTTTTTTATTCGTACGGCTCACCATCAGTTACTTCTTTTTTAATTAATTTATTTTAACAAATGATAATTTATGTGGCCTAAAAAATAATAGTTTGTGTCCTGTGCCACTTTTCTTTGTTAGTTTATATATCATCGTTTAATTCATCATCATTGTTTGAATAAGTGCAATAAACATATTTTTTATTAAAATCATTTAAATTACTTTTAATATAGTATACGCCATTTTCACGTTGTGCCACCACTGTACGTTAATTATTTGATTTTGCAAAATATAGTTACTACAAGATAGTAGATCAATAATGTTTTACTCATTGACATTTAAAAAAATATATTTAGCAACAGAAATAAGGATAAATTGAGATTACAAAATCTCCTTTCACTATGCCGAGAGAGACTCTTTGATAGCATGCGTACAAGGCAACAGCCATATCTAAGCTCCTTAACTGAATGATTATACAAAATACATCTACAAATTTTTCTGCACTTATAGTGTTAATACCACACAGTAAATATCGCAAGTTATACAACTTAAATTAGATTACTTTTAATTTAACAGTTTTTATACATGTTTTTGGTATACTATCGGTCGCTACAATTGTGCTAACTTTTGATATCTTTGACAAACTTAAAAAATTTTTTTTTTATTTTTTGTTTTTAATAAACATCATTCAAATCAATGTATGATTTATGTGAATGAATATCAAAATAAACTTTTATTTTTCCTATTTTCGTAGCCTTTAATTTTTTCTCCATCTGGCTCATTAAGTTTTAAATTTTTGTTTCAATTTATATATTTGCTAAAAAATTTATCCATAGTTACAACATGGTCAATACTACTACTCAACAATTGTTTGTTTGTTTCTTTTCATCCTAGATTTGTATGCTCCACGTTCTTGACGAAACTTGCTGTTGTTGTTAGCATTCTTCGATCATTATGTTGCTGTACCTTCCGCCTCCACTATTCACTCTGTATGTACCTCTGCCTCTGCTGTTGCCCCTATATCTTACTTTCTCTTAATGCATGTTTCTTGCTTGCAGACATACTTCATAGTTTAATTGGCCTTGAAGACATTATCTTGCCGTATGCTTAAAATTTTAACATTCGTAGCACTGTCTTTTCATTTTTTATAAAATGTATTAGATTCATTTTCACTTTTGTTTTCTACATTTTTTATTGTTAAATTTTTTTCTTCGATTTTTGATTTCATAAATTTCATAGTTCTTTGTTCTGTAGATATTCGATTTATAGAGTCTCCAATATAACTATAGCTAGCTGGTAATGCTTTTATCATAAATTTTTTTTCAGCTTTCGTTATTTCTCCTCCAGCAGTTTTAAATTTATTGACTGTTTTCTTAAAATAAGCGACAAATTCTTCTATTTCTCTGAAGTTTTTTTAATTAACTTATTTTATTTTTCTAAAATAATTATCTGTAATGCTGGGGATTTAGTTATTCATAATTTTTTTAAATATTTGCATTATCTCACATACTGTCTTGCTTTCTCTTATGTATTCAAGTTGTCTATTCCACACTGTACTTATGATAATCGCTCTTGCTTTAAGATCACCTTAATCTTATACGACTTCTTTTTCTGCGTTGGTTCTTACTCTAGTAGTTTGTTGTTTATATTCTTGTCTTCGTCTACACTTAGTTTTCTTTGTCTACATGCCATTTACTTATTTCAGCTTTTGCACTGAATTTTTACTACTGGATTGACACTTTTATTATTGGTCATCACTTGCTTACGTATAACTCCATCACTTTTTGTATGTTAGATTGGCTCTTTTACCTGGAGCTTGTCCTTGGTTCATTTTCACGGACTGCTGAAGCACTACAGAAAAAACAAACGAAAAATGAGGAAGAACGTCTCACAGCCATGTCAGGAATAATAAAAGGTTGTGTTCAAAGTATAGTAATAAATATTGCATGTCTCAGTTGCATTGGAAAAGGGGAAAGGATGTTTTGATCCTTCGGCAATACAAGCATTTATTTATTACATTGGAATGAATATGTGATTGAGACCGGGAAGATCAGGTACGAGATAAAAATACAAAATGATTGCAAAATGGCCCTTAAATATATTCAAATTTATATATTACATATAACGGTATAAGGAGTGTAGCTTAAGAAAGTTGGGTTACTCCCGCGGGGAGGTAAAGGGGAGCACGTGTATGTGCAGAAGACACCGTGATAAAGTCTACTTTACTAACCTAGCCTAAAAACGTCCGCTTTCTCGATTACACAAAATGCAATAGTTTTGAACTTGCAAGGACTCGATAAAGTATTAATAATATGCTTCAAAAAAGTTTCAGAATTTTCTTCAAGATACCTAGTTTCTTTTAGTATAAATCAAACAGCATAAATACTTTCTGTATAGAAGATAACAAATAACTAGAAAATGGTATAGTCAATCTGATATTCTCTTGATAAAAATGTACTATAAATTTTTGAAATCAGAGATTTTAATGGTGTAGCACTAAAGTATAAGGTCTCATTAAGGTCTATACTAAGTTTGAGATCATAATTTTGAGTAGAACGGCTTCTACAACTGATTTTGTGAAAAGCCATCGTGCCACGTAAAAAGTCAAGCTGACAGCAGACAGTGTACTCAGTGTGTCGTTGTCTGCCGCAAGAATGTAACATACAGGGTGGAAAGTAATTTGTTAACGTTTGTGCAAATATCTCCATAACTGCAGACACGATTTTGTTGAAACTTTTCACGTATACGAACTAAGTTGTTATAAATAACATATCAGTTTTTCAAAAGATTCTCATTGCTGTGTCAAGAGTAATAGTTATTTTTTTATAACTTTTTTGATAACTTACATTTGAGCCCATGTTAAAGACGACGAAAAATGGAAACTTCATGAATTTTTTTCTCGAAATCTGTACACGCGATTGTATTCAAATTTGGTGACTACATCCTTGCAATGTTTCTTTACAACAAAAATTTTTTTTAAAACATTATCATCATTAAATGAATTGCAACCCAACTCCCTTAATACAGTGGTGAAGCTCTCAGCTTACAAATAATTAAACGTTATCATTGAATTTCTTTGAAAACTTATACCCTTATACTTACAAATACCAGAAAAAAGAAACCGAGGAGAGGAGAGAGGCTTAGAGTCCAGGTGGCCAGGATACTCGAGAGACATAAAAGAAGAAAAACAATGGTTAGTGGACGTCCAGCCTTCCAGAATTATTCGATCCACTCCAAAGGGAGCTCTCCCCCAGAATGCCACCCCCGTTCTAACTCTCTGGTCCTTGCCTTGCTTCCCCTTATCTTTTTCCATGCTGCCAAAACCTCCGCTTGTTTTTTAGCGTCTTTTCACTTCCTTGCCCCAAGTCGTGGGCTTACGCGTCCCCACAATATAGAGAAATATAATTATTGAATATAATATATCATCTCCTTATCAACTGAAGAGTTACTGCTTACGGCAAATGCTAGGACTCAACTGACTGTATTGCTTGGCGCTGCACACAAAATTCGTAATTGTCATTTACAAGTGTATAGTGGCTCAGGCTATACTGTGCCAACATACTAACATTATAATAGTATAGATACTAAATTCAAGTATAAAATATCAGTTGTTTTTGAATAACTATTATAAGCATATGATCTTAATACTATTTTAAGGGAAGAAACAGTTCGTTAACATTTTGACTGGTATTAGAACTAAGTATAAATTCTTATTGTTTGAAAATTTTCGATTTAGTTAACGTGTAATAAAACTAACTTCGTGTTAATACGAGAGCTCTGATTAAATTACAGGCTAAGTTTTGCACGGTAATCAGCAATTGATTTAAAAATCTCAAAACGTTTCAAAGCCAGACAATATTTTTTGGTAGACCTAAATCAGCTATATCATAACCTCAATTCACCTTCTTTTGTAGTTTAGCTAAGTAGTAATTCATATCGCTCAGGGACTGAACTTCCTTAATTTACTACTTAGTTCTTTAACTAAGAAAACATTTGGAGTACGTTTATGACATTTGTAGATAGAAAAGAGCACATGAATTGTGTTATTCAGTTTCATTAGTTTGGAGCTTATTCAGAGGTAATTATTTAGACATAATCAAAGCTATCCATCCAGCAGAAAATCGTTACCTTTTAACTTAGCAGATTCTTACTCATAACTAAGATGTGGTCAATGCCTATTTATTTAGCATTGTTAATAGTAAAACTATAGAAATTAACACAGAGACCAAGTTTAAACGAAATTCTTAAGAAATGTTGAATCTTATAAATTCATTACAAGCTTTAAGTTGTTATCAAGGTACAAATAATTTTTATATTGCTTCGATGACTCGTGCGCTTAATAGTTTAATAAATTAAAACTAGTAAAAAAAGACTTAGGGACTACTTTGTTCTTAGTCCTTGGTTAAATGTGGTCCATCAGCTAGACGCCACAAAGTAAGTATTACTCGAGTCAGATCAAACTGGTTAAAACAGCTTAAGTTACCTCTCAGTAGATATCACTTGTATAGATCCCTGGGGTGTCACGAGTACTACCTACGATGACTCTCCCAGATTTCTTTCACCCTATATAAGCGTATTTATCTATTGGAGGAGAACTTGACAACTGGGTTGTACACAAATTTATCACTCACCCAGTCAACAACGTAAGATTATTTACCTTACTATTGGTTAGACTCTGAAGGTAATGGCTTTGATACAGGCTTGTCTGCATGATTTTTTGGGTGATAGACTGCTTGAATGTCGTATATCTCTCTTAAATGAGTAACGCCAAATAATTTCATAAATTAGTTCACCAAGAAATTTTATTGATATTAGAAACAGTTCTTAGTCATAATGATTTTCAATTTCAAAATAAATTTTTGCTGTTGAAGATGGTCTGACTATGGGTGACTCAATCAGTCCATTACTTGCAGAAATATTTATGAACGATCTTGAACAAAAAATAATGTCTAATGCACTATCTAAATATTTATTGTTTTGGCATAGATACGTAGACGGTATTATTGTTTGTTGGACGAGTACTCAGAGACAATCAGATATTTTCTTCAATTTTATTTATAGTTGACATTGTAACGTATAGTTTACATTAAAATTTGAAGACAACAAACAAATTGATTTCTCAGCCCTTTCAATTATAGAGAATAATGGTTGAGTTTCAATTAATGTTGACCATAAACCTTTGTACACAAATATCATCATTCACGATAAATTGTTACACCCATATTCCCAACAAATAACTGCATTTAACAGTTTTGTACATAGACTTTTAACGATACCTTTAGAGCCATCAGATTTCGACCATGAATTAAACATTATTAAACAATTAAAATTTAATAATGGTTATAACCCGGTTGTTATACATAAAATACTCAATAAAGCATGACTGAAAAAAGCTATATAAAACGTTATCCCCTTGTCTGTGAGGGATAATGATCATCGGTACCACATATTAACTTATACCGGTCCACATAATTATGAAATTACTTAATATTTTAATCAATATGATATTAATTAAATGTTTAAGATAATTAAAAGTTCCAAAAAAAAAATAAAAAACAACAAAGACAAAATCAATTAAGAAAAGAAGTCAGGCGTTTGCAAGAAATTTTGTGGCGCACCAGGTTGTAATACATTGTATTTCGGCCAAACGGGTAGAACTTTTGAAAGACGACAGAAATAACAGAAAAGTGCTTTTCACAATAAGACTAACAAATCAACGTATTTTAGTTATTTAACAGAAGGTAACGATGTTTTTTATTAATCACTGTAATATCTTACAAATTTGCAATAAAAGTAAAAAGCTGGATTTTTTAGAAGCAATAGAAATTAATAAATTCAAAAATTTAGGCAGACTATTAAACGGCTATTTAGATATCAATAGTTCACCTTCACTAAATTTAAAATTTTAATGTTACCACTATGTAAATACATGACGTATACTTATATTGTAATTTTATGTATTAACTCTACATTCACTATGTGTATTATACGCAACGTAATTTAAGATAGTTGAAATTTGATAGCCATCTAAAGAAGGTACTGTGTACTAGAACAGCTGTTATGGCAATATTTAAGTTTTGTTGAAAGTAAAGATTATAAGCAGTGTGTTTGAATTGCTATTAACATGAATCTTGATCAAGTATTAACAAATACTATGGATTAATCCTATATTGCTTCAAAATTAACTTATTGATATAGATTTATGTTTAATCATTTGTAGTTACCATTAAAACTATTTAAAGGATATTTATCTAGATTGATCACAACATTTTAAAAGATATTTCAAAGATTCTGCATAGACAAGTAACACTGCAGTTTATAAAAAAAAATATAAACCTACGGTTAAAGATTTTCGAAATACTTTTTGACACTTGCAAACAAAACAATGGTTATTACTTTTATTATTACTATTACCATAGTTAAAATACTAATTACGATTATTTTTACCATAATTTTCCATACTATCTTAAATACTTTCACTTTTATTATCTTTACGATGGTAGTCATTATCTTTAACGTCATTATTATTCATTTGGTTAGTTTCATTAGCATCTGTATCATTATTATAAGCATTATTATTAATATCATTATTATTATTATTATCATTATTATTACTATTATTATTATTTTTATTATTATTATTACTATTACGATTATGATTTTTTTTTTTTTTTCATCGTCTTTATCATTCTTTTTATAGGTACGCCTGAGGTGGAGCTTAGGTACGCTTCACGCTCTGCTTAATTTATGTTCCTAGATTTTTGGTACTCAGTATGTCACTTTTTCTTGCCAACATTGGCTACGTAACCTGTATATTGCTGCATTTAAGGGGCTACTTGCCATTTCTGTCGACCACCTGGATATTATCTGTGGGTCTTTATCAACGGATACTGTAGCCATGAGTTGCCGTCGATCACCTTGCCCTGATTTCCTGGACTTGCTGATCAGGGTCTACCAAAAAGGCAAAATTAAAATCTAAAAGCTTGAAAGTTGCAAGAAATTCTATAATGAGGACAGTAAATCAGGCAACACTTAGACTTTATTTACGTGTGCTTTTAGAACCAGTTCGTGTGGTGGTACTTGAGGGTTCTGCAACGGATGCATCGTTCATAGACAAATGCCCTGCACTTGTGCAAGCCTGTTTTGTGTTTAAACCTGATGTCAAGATTGCACTACTTACTATTGCACACAATACAGCTGCTATATTAAATAAATATGACGTTATTAAGAGTCTAACTAAGTAAAACTTACAGAGGGAATTAGATGCCGAGACGAAAACCATTTTGTGTTATCCACGGGGTTAAAAAAATCATAGGACCTATGTTATTGAGATTTTTCTGACAAGTCAATTTTCTCAGAGTATCGGTTGAAGCAGTTGTTGGGCTTATAATCATATTTTGCTCCCATAATGCTTTAATTGTAAGGATTCTGGATACATAGCCACTAAATGTAATAAGCCAAGATATTGTAGATTCTGCAGCAAACAATCTGTTTTTGACTGCCCTTTGTATCAGAAAAAACTCAAATGCATGAATTATATACGTGCAATTGATACTTGCTTCTTAAATGTGGTGTTGTATAGGATGGCGTATCCCATATTCTTAAGGATGTTTGATTAAAAAAATTTTTCGATTGATTACGGCTTGTAACTCATGTCTATTGAATATGGCACATGGTAATGTGCAATTAATAAAATTAGATTCTTAAGATATTCAATGTATCATGTTTGACAGGAATCTACATGTACTTACTGTTAGTGAGTTATAGCTTGAGCCTTGTAAGCACTTTAGGCAGTTTAACATACCTGGTTATTAGCTTGTGCACCGTGATAGAGTTAACAAGGGTGGTAAAGGTGTTGCGTAGTATAAACATAATATGCATATATGCTTTTTTGTAGTCTTTTACTCTGTAAAGTGAAATATTTGCTCTTAACAGCCTGAATTTATGTGGCTTGAGCTTAGTGTCTCACATCAAAAGTATTTGTTAACTGAGGTGAACAATCCGCTTCAACATGGTTTGTAGGCAGATATTGAAAAGGCGATCCTTAACTAGAAAGAACTTTTTAAATCCGTAATTTTATTGAGTGACTTGAATATTGATTAAAAATCTGACTCAACACTAAGTAAAATAGTTGGCGGCTCTTTTGCAATCTTGGGCCTCTTGGTTGTTTCTATCCAGTCTTTTTGATTCAACATTATCGTACAGCTTTTTCTATCATTAATATATATTATATCTGTACTAATGACCCAATTTGAATTACTATGTACAGACGGTTTCATGTTCAACAATTTCCAAACAATATGTGCTTTCTTTAAACTTCCGTTTTATCTTACTTATGAAAGTCTTTTCTTTCGATGATGAGCTATCTGAAACGCTGTGGTTATCAGCATACAAATCTTAGTTAGTTCTATAAATAAACTAACTATTATTTATTCGTATGTGTAATCTATTTACATCCCAGGTAGTGTAAAAAAATTGATAAAAAAATGTATTTAAAAGTTAAAATTTTAGTATGTGAGGTTAATTGAGACTATTGGGGTGTCTACATAAGAAATAATCTAAGTCAGAATAACAAAAATAATGTCCGCATACAATTACCATGTTATTAATGCATATTACAAGCAAATAATGTCCACTAACATACATACGAGTACTAATAAAATTATTTTGAAAGCTTATGTCTCATTGTAGTTTGCTAATAAAATAAATGTTAAAATGAAATAAAATGTATGCATGTATGTGTGTAGGTAGATGTCAAGGTCTATGATGGTAAAGAGGATTTTAGTAAGATTTCAGAAAAATGGTGTAGGGGCTCAGGGAGGGTGGGGTGAAGGGGGCCCATAAAATAATCTGCGGGGACAGTAAGGGTAGTTAAGGATCAGTGGTAAGCAGTGGGGAGTCCAGACAAAATGTGAGCTGAGCCAAAATAAAGAAAAAGAAGACAAAATCTTACCTCATTCTGTGGGGGGTAGTAGAGAGTCAATGGAGATCTGTAGGAGATTTTGAGGTGTGAGGGGGCTACAGAGTGTTCTGTGGAATGCTACACACCCACAACTGTATAATATAGAAAAATATATAGTATGCGCTATTAATGGTGCACTCATTTCCAAACGCCAATAAGAAAGCCCCAGTAATAACTTTCATGCAAATAAGAGCTGTTGAAAGTAATATATTACCTTTCTTATTTTATCATATACATTTTATGTACCTAATCTTTTTATTATAATAACTTTGCATTCTCATAAGGAAATTATTTTCCCTGAACAAGTTGATAAAACTATTTCTGCTGAAGTTCCTTCAAGGACTACAAAACTTACAAAATTATTCGTTAAACATACTTAACACTCTTTATACAGAACTGATCTCTGGTTAAATTTATTTTAATCAGAAGTATAAGAAGAATATTCCGAAAAAAAGTAATTAGAAATTGAAAAAAAAATTTAGTCATAATTAAATGGTTAAACCTGTTAAAAACTTTTATTAATGGAATACAAGCGTCATATTAACGTAAAATACTGTGTATGAGTACAAAGCATTAAATATATTTATGACTAAAGAAAACTGCGATTGGTATTGTTGTATTGTTATTTTCTTCTACACCAAATCATAACTCGTAACTTCATGGTGCAAGCCTACTGTTTTGCTGTCAATGCAGTCTGCAAGAACATCGCTTATTGGTAGACCCAATTCAACCCAAGCACTCTTTTACTCGCTCTGACGCTATAAAAATGCACCATTAAGAGAAAAAATTCCTCTTTTTACGTCTGTCACCTGTCCTCTTAAGTTTTAGTCTACTCTATACTGCCGTGACTCACGAGTGTCTTATATACGTAAGGCATAACGTGTTGGCTGAGGCCACTCGGGTGCATTTCGACAACGTCATAGTGTCGGATTACGCTAAGGAGTAAGGAACAGCAAAGGAAGCCCACCGAAAGTGATTCCTGCGATAGCAGAGAAAGCAGAAATCGCAACATCTTACTGGCCACGAACACATTCATGTAGTTTAAAAAACCACTGAAAATTACTTCACGACACATTAGAGAACTTCAAAGCAGCAGTAACAACCAGTCATAGATGTAAGTTATTTATCAGTAATATAATTAACACTCAACCTTGATAAAGTGACCATATTAAATTGCATTTAAAAGATTAAATTATTTTAAATTGTTCTAATAAGAAAATGCATTATCTATATCATTTAAATAAATATTTAACCCAAGTAAAAAGAACAAATAAAGCTTATGAACTGAATCCTAAGAAACCCACAAATGACAATAAAATAAAATAATTAAGACCATACTCTAAACAAGTCTGGTTATAACACGTACATTTAAATTCAAAATATAAAAGACCAAGAAATTAAAGTAGTTAATGAAAGCCGTAGTTATGGTGATACTTAATATATAAGTCCAATGGGTACAGTTTTAAGATTATGCAAGTTTTCTGCATGTGCTACGTAGAAAAAAATAATATTAAAAATATAATAAGAAACCTCTAACACATGAAACAGTATGGTTTGAATTAAATTAAAATGATTATCTTATAAAATCAACAATTTATGTCCACATTCCAGAATATAATATTTTCAGTAATAAACTGAAAGTTTGTGTGAAAAAAATTTAATAAAAAATACTGCAACAAGTAGATTAAACAAAGTGTATCAAGTGTATCAAACAAAGATTCTGCACTTGAAATAGGTCTTATTAATAATGATTCTTTAATCAATGATGATTTTGAAGAAGCTATAGCTGTTAGATTTTTTTATTAATTTCTGTCATTTATTTTTAGCAGTTTTTTTATAAGACGATTTTTTGCATAGTTTTTTGATTTCATAAAATATGTAAGATAATGAAATATAAAATAAAAAAAAAAAAATATTTTACCGAAGATATTGTTGATAGTAAAGAAACTTTGACTCTTTTAAAATATTTAAATAATATTAGAATCAAAAGATGCATCATGTCATAGCTTAAATTATCTTACTTTGTAGAAATTTAAACAATAATCAAAAGAAACTGTTTCATACTATTCGTGAACAAAACAATACAATTTTATTTATAGATGGTCCCATAAGATCTGGAAAGATTCGTTTGTTTAAGTCAGTAATTTCCTATTTTATTTTTTGATGTAAGACAATTTTCTCTATGGCTTGGACTGGCGTTAGTATTGCTTTTAAAAGGTGTGACAAGTCATAAAACAATTAGACTTTCATTACCCTTAAGCTATATAACGAGACGATTTTAGAATTTGGAAATTATAAAGAAACCAAAAGAACACATTAAATTACTTAAAATAATGCTTTCATTATTCTAATGAAAGCTTAAAAAAAAGTATAGAATACTTTCAGAGATTCTCGCAATGCAGCAACATACTTCAAAAATTATATAACAGTAAAAAAAAGCGACCTTCTTTGTCAGATTTCAAAATCTCGAACTATGTTTACTCTAATAATAAAAAATTATTAAAATTATTCATAACAAATGTTTGTACTGAAATATTAAGCAATGGAAGGGATTGTTCAGTTAACAGTGTCACACTGTCTAAGCATAATGAGTATATATCAGTTTCTTTACACATAAAATTCTTTGAAAATTCACTGGAGACATAAAATCTTATTACAGTATATATAACGCAACTTATAAAGGGGTTGACGAGTCAGACAATGATATTTTCGTACATTTTTTGTAGGAATGTTGTATAATATCTATAACGCCTTACTACTACAGGAACTTAATTTAAGAATTAATACCATAGTAATGTGAAAAAAAAATTTAAGTAAATCAGACGGGTTCTACAACTAAGAATCACTAAATAATGGAGCTACACTGTAGAAGAGGAAGTAAAAACTGGAAAAAATTATAGTCAAAAGTTTTTATTTCAAGAATTACATGAAACAGTGGAAGCACCTCTTCAAAACCTTATATTCTCACTAATAAACGATTCTTAATACTTACGGCATTTGCTATACTAAAATTAAATCTTAAAATTAAAGTTTCGTTCAGGTAGATTTATACTTGAGGAAAATTGTTTTCTCACGATCAGTTTGACGTAGCCTTATCAAGATGCAAAAATGAAAACAGTATATTTACTTAAGTAGAAAAACATTTCTCAAAAATCAATAATATTGTTTAGAAAAAAGTTTCGGATAAATAAATATACTTGCACTAATAACTTAAAGATATTAATTGACAAGAGTTATAACAGAAACTTAAAAGTTGTTATATTAACTAGTACTTTACCCTTCACTGATAAAATATGCCATGATATATTCTTAATCAACAGTACTATTTCCTTACAAAAAGTTAATGTGAATAATTTATTAATAACACTCTGTTAGCGTGATCTGTTAGCGGAAACTGGTAGGCAAATGGGTGGTGATACATACCGTGTAAGACGAGCCGGCCGTCTAGTAGTCACTACCTCGCGATCAGTAGTTAGTATTAGGTGCGAAGTTATATAATTGCAACGACTCACGATGGTTAGGAACAAAATTTGTGTAAATGGATTGATTTTAACAATTAGTTGTTAAAATATTACATTTACCTCATAAAATACTTTTGTTTAAAGATTAATGTCATAAAAACTAGAGTGGTACAACTAAATTCTACTTCATAGAATTATAAAATATATGTACATAAATAATTATTTTATAATATTAATACGTTGAAAAGTTATACAAGAGAAAAAAAAGTTCTTTAAAGCAGGAGAATAATAAGTTAGTTATATCATTTTTTATACAAATAACTACATAGATACAGGATTATTTTTCCTAACTATACAGTAGGTACAGAAAGTTCTGTCTTTTTGTGGTTATGATGAGGTTTTATTAGAAAGCTTATTTTTGTAAGCATTTTGAATGGAACGACACTTCCATGGTTTCTATCATTCAATAACTATAAAACGTTTTTATTTATATCTGTACTTATATCGTGTCATATTTAATAAAATATTTTTCACACATGTTACAATCAAAACGTTACTTCAGTATAAATCAACGCTAAAAACCTTCAATATATATAAAGCCCATTTATTTGCCTCCTAGCTAATGTAGAAAAATAAATAAAAAAATTTATTGGATTAGAATCTGTACGAAAAACAAAAGGTACAATAAAAAATATTCATGTTTACATACGTATAGTTTTAAACCTTAGACGGTAAAAAAGATTACTTTGGGAGTTTCATGGGGGCCATCGAGGAGCTAGAAAAATGGTGCAGTGGGGCCTCAAGGAAGTTAAGAGAGAATGTAAAAGGGTTGGTAAAAGTTTTCTCAAAAAATAAGCTGGGATAAATAGCGGAGAACAATATCAAACTTTCCCATATTTTGTAAAGAGGGCAGTAGGAAGGTGCTTCGTAGGACTGTAAAAAAGGTATACAAGGCAGGAAAAGGCTGTTGTAAAATGACTTATACAAATAACTACATAACAAAGGGAAACGCACATTAGTGTGCATGTGTGAGTGGGTGTATGTTTATGTGTGTATATGCGTGTGCACAAGTTGAGCTCTACCCTTCCTTACACTTTGTGCGCCAACTCTCAGATGCGAGTAAAAGTATATTAATTTTACCTTTTGTGTACACAAAATTAATTTAATTAAGTAATCAGTATATCGTTGCTTTGTTACTATTGCTTCATTTGTCATATTTTTTTCAGATTCCTCTACTTGAAAAATGAAGTGAAATAAATAAAAAATTTTTAAATTTGCTAAAACTGATCTCTAGATAGCTGATCCCTAGGTATAACAGCTTTAGCTATCACGTCATCATATCTGTAATAAGTTCTTATTAAATTGTAGGTGATAATAAATTTTTAACTGTTTAACGTCGTTTTGGTTCGGCACAAGAATTTTTATTGATTTCACTTCATTTTTCAAGTAGAGCAATCTGAAAAAAATATGACAAATGAAGCAATAGTAACAAAGCAACGATATACTGATTACTTAATTAAATTAATTTTGTGTACACAAAAGGTAAAATTAATATACTTTTACTCGCATCTGAGAGTTGGCGCACAAAGTGTAAGGAAGGGTAGAGCTCAACTTGTGCACACACATATACACACATAAACATACACCCACTCACACATACACACTAATGTGCGTTTCCCTTTGTTATGTAGTTATTTGTATAAGTCATTTTACAACAGCCTTTTCCTGCCTTGTATACCTTTTTTACAGTCCTACGAAGCACCTTCCTACTGCCCTCTTTACAAAATATGGGAAAGTTTGATATTGTTCTCCGCTATTTATCCCAGCTTATTTTTCGAGAAAACTTTTACCAACCCTTTGACATTCTCTCTTAACTCCCTTAAGGCCCCACTGCACCATTTTTCTAGCTCCTCAATGGCCCCCATGAAACCCCCCAAGTAATCTTTTTTACCATCTAAGGTTTAAAACTATACGAATGTAAACATGAATATTTTTTATTGTACCTTTTGTTTTTCGTACAGATTCTAATCCAATAAATTTTTTTATTTATTTTTCTACATTAGTTAGGAGGCAAATAAATGGGCTTTATATATATTAAAGGTTTTTAGCGTTGATTTATACTGAAGTAACGTTTTGATTGTAACATGTGTAAAAATCTTTTTATATCAATAACTGGATTTTCAATACTTATATGTGTGACTAAAGCTTTTAACTCTGTTTCATTTTCAAAGTTAAATTTTTTAACGCTTGTTTCCACGACTGTTTTGGGCCATTGATTTTCAGGAAAACGTAAAAAAGAGAGACGGTGTAACCATCTACTGTGTTCTTTAAGAGCATCGGGAGTAAACCTAGTACTGTTATCAGCTAAGTTATCTTTCGATGGAAACCATCGCCACTCGGAAACTTGAGAGTATTTGCGAATCTCATCTAAATTATTTGCTACAAAAATTTTTAAAACTTGTGGATCTTTTTTTATCCAATAAAGTAAAACTTTGGAATCGGTCCAAAAAACGCGCCTAATGATCTGAAAATCATGTTCTTCGCTTATTAATTTTGCAAGATGTGTGGCTAAGACTCCTCCCTGTAATGCAAGTCTCAGGATCGTTTGAGTTTTTGTAGGAGCAACACGCCTCGTAGACATAATAAAAGATACGTTACTATCTCCGTTGGGTAATAAAAATCGCCAATACGCGATGGTGGTGATTGCTGACGTGCTTGCATCACAGAATAAGTGTAATTCGGCTTTGTTCATTTAGAAAACTTTTTAACTGATAAAGTCGGTTAACTGAAAAAGATTCTACTAACACTAATTCTCCCACCAGTTGTTGCCAACGTTCAAATTCTCGGTCATGTAGTGACTCATCCCATTTAATTTCACTCTTCCAAATTTCTTGCATGAGTACTTTTGAGCGAATTGTAAAAGGTGCTAAAAAATCTAATGGATCAAAGACTGACATTATTATACTCAGAAATTCGCGTTTCGTGGGTCTTTTTTTGCCACTAATTTAATCGGGTAAAACTTCATTTTTAATTACTTTGAATGCCAATTTGTCAAGTGAATTAAGCCAATGTTAACCTAAAATCTTTTCTACCCCTGGATTTTGGTTTGACATTATCAGAAGTTTGATGGAGTTGTATTTGCTCATTCCTTCTAAAATAGAGGTATGATTGCTAGCCCACCCGTGCATTTTCTAATCTGCAGGTGCATCGATTCCTTTTACATGTTTAGCCCGATTCTTAGCTTCGTCAAGAGTCGTACAGCTATCGAGAAAATCGTCCATATAACTATTTTCGATGATACTATTCGTGGCGTTAGGAAATTGTGATGAAAACAGGCAAGCATTTTTATTTTTAATGTAAGGTGCAGAACACGGAGATGATTTAGCGCCGAATAACAGTGAGGACATCCGATATTCTGATACTTCTGAATTTTTATTTCTACCCCTCCAGAGAAAGCGTTGCGCATCTCGGTCTTTTTGCAGATTTTTATTTTCAAAAACATGTCTTTGAGATCATCCTTAATAGCGTAATTATATTGGCAGAAGCGCATGAAAACTCCTAGAAGAGGTTCTAAAAAATCTGGTCCTGTTAATACTAATGTAGCTGAAATGTACAATGTTCATTTTGGTGGAAGTGCCGGGCATTTTTTTGTTTGAATCCCAATTTTACGTGAGAAAAAAAAAGGGGGAATGATGTCAAAGAGAACAGGTGAGGAGTGGCTTGGTGTCCTAACAGGGAAACGTGCGAGGACGTCAAGGGTCCTTGAGTCATCGTGTGCCCCTGGTGGGACTGCTACTGCTGCCGTCATCACGTCGATACGGCGGCTTCCTGTCTCAGATTTGTTAGACGCCATTCGCTCTCGTGCACCGCACCAATCTCCGGATAATCCTGTCTCTACATCCAATTTCAGCTTCGGGCTGGCGATTGATCCGGACCGCTTCTTCAACGAGTTGTTGCATTCAGCTACAACATCAGATTCGGACCTCGATCTCGTTGAGCCATCTCTGCGACCGGACGGCTCTTCTCCATCATCATTATCAGATTCTGAATCTGATGGTTTCATTGATCTGCCGCTGCCTTCTGATCTGCGACCGACGAGAGCCGTGCGCTTTCGAGCACCCCACCGATTTTCTGTCGATCTTGCTTCCATCGCTGACTTCAACCTTGAGCCACCACCACCGATACGTAACCTACAACTGTTGGGCACTACGTACTCTAGTGCACCTCGAAGGCGTCTTACGAATCCTGCCTACACAGTTGGCGTCAACCTTGAGCCACTGCCGCCGCCACCACCTGATCCACGACCGACAGGCGCTACGCGCTCTCGTGCGTCTCGCTGACGTCCTACCGATCCTGCCTCAACGGATGGCATCAACCTCGAGCCGCCACCACCTAATCTACGATCAACGGGTGCCGCGCGCTCTCATGTGCTTCGTCGACGTCCTACCAATCATGTCTCCACGGCTCGCTTCAACCTCAAGCAGCCGCCACCACCACCACCTTATCCACGACTGACAGGCACCACGGGCTCTCGTGCGTCTCGCCGACGTCCTACCAATCCTGCTTCGATGGATGGCGTCAACCTCGAGCTACCGCCACCGCCACCACCTGATCCACGATTGACAGGCAGAACGCGCTCTCGTGTGTCTCGCCGACATCCTACCAATTCTGCATTTGCTACTGGATTCAGCTTTGGACCAGCACCTCGGCCAGGCAGCCCTTTGTTCGAATTACCGCTTTCATCATCGAAATCTGATGTCGATATTGGTGGTTTTCAAGAACCACGAGAACCATGGTTACGTTTCATCAAAGAAGACTACGAAGACGAGATTATCTATCAACCTGCAGAATCGTCAACTGTTAATTTAAAAAGCAATACAAAATTTGTTTATAATGGACAGTCACACAGCACATCTACAAACACGCAAATACCAATTTCACAGACGTGCCCTACCTTTTTCAATATTTTTCCATCTAATAATTCAAATACATTGCATCATGAACGTTTCCAGTCAACTCGTAGAAATGATAACCATGTCAGGAACGATGAAAGAGAGATAGGCAATCTTAGAAATAATTTATCGAACTAACACACAAATAATTTTGTTAGTGAACCTAACCGTTTAACAAACCAGTCGAATGTTGATCCAGGATCGAGATTTTTTGATATTTTAGAAAATACATTGGCCGTTATAAGAGAAAATTCTTCTAATACTACAAACACTACCTTATTTAATCGAATAGCTCATTCAAAAAATTAATCCTCGTTTTCTGGTGATCCGCTCAACTGGATCCGTTTCAAAGAAGCCTTCGAACACTCAAGTGAACTCGGAAATTTTTCTGACCAAGAAAATGTAGCTAGATTATTTGATTGTTTGAGAGGTAAAGCATGGTCAGCAGTAAAAACTCTTTTTGCAAGTGTAAGTAGTGCCTCAGATATAATGACAACTCTCGAGATGCGCTTTGGTCACCCACGTGTCATTCTTTTAAAAGTATTGTGATAAATAAAAGATTTACCGTGCATCGAGCCAAATAGAGCTAATTTTTTTGGATTTGTGACGAGTTTAAAAAATTTGGTTAAAGCTATAAAGACTTTAAATGATGAAGGCTATTTATATAATGCGGAATTGGCTAACGAAGTTATGAAAAAACTACCTGGGGCGATGATCGGTAATTATGTACGCTTTGCGACCAATGAAACATCAAAAAAATCTGATTTGGGAAAGTTGTCATATTTCTTGTTTAAAGAGGCAGAAATAAATTTAGCTGCAGGAGCAATTGAAGTGCGATCAAATTATTTTCTGAAAGGAAAAACGGAACGATCATCACAAAGAGAGTCTTTACTCGTAACAAGTGTTGACGATTCTAATTCTCGTATTAATGTGTGCACTAACTGTAACCGAAACGGTCATTCGATTGAAAAATGTCGTCAATTTTTAAATAATCCTGTTTTCTTACGTTAGAAAATCACTCGAAAAGCACGGCTATGTTTTAATTGTCTTGAAGAAAATCATTTGCGAGAAAAATGCAATCAAAAGAGTTGTGATATATGTAAAACCTTTCATCATATACTGTTACACGTAGACAATGAATCTAGAAAATCATCGCGTTTAACTAGTGTATCTGATACAAATACCAAAAATGTACAAACCAAATATTTTAACAACTGACTAGAACCAGGATCATTCTTACGAGTTGTTCCTGTCGTTATTTTGAATCAAAAAATTTGTAAAACGATTTATGCACTTCTCAATGACGGTTCAACTGTGACCATAATGAATAAGCACTTACCAGACGAATTAAGGATCATACGCACTGTAACTAATGTATCTTTAAAGGGTGTCGGTGAACAAAACTCTCTTTTGTCATCAAATGAAAAGACAAAAATTAAAATTAAAGCCGATTTGAAAGCCTATGAGCTTACAAATGTAATGATAGTAAGAAACCTTGCACTACCCATGGCTCGTGTAAGCAACGAATTATCAAATTTCTGCAAAGAAAACTCGGGCATTCTAATTCATCCCTTTGAAGTGGTACCTGATATGATAATCGAACAAAATTTCATTGATTTAATTATTACACAAGAATATCAATTTTTAATTAGAAAAAATTTAGTTGTTTCTCGCTGTATCTAAGGTTGGGCGATTCATGGTGTGATAAATTCAAGCGGTGAAACACAAGTAAATTTTTTACACTCTCAGTATGGTAATCAAGAAAATTTTAATGATGTAGAACAATTAAATGATTTAGATAATTAAGTCCGATCATATTTTGACTTAGATACTCTAGGAGTAAAAATCATTGCAAATATACACGCGAAAATAGACGAGCGATAGAAATTTTAAATGATACTAGCAAATATGTTGGTAATAAATAGGAAATTGGTTTATTATGGGCTGATAATACAAACATTTAATTTGACGGTCGTGAGTTAGCAGAACACTGCCTTCGCCTTTTACAGAAAAAACTTAAACGTGACAAAAACTTTGCAGATTTGTATTATCCCAAAATGGAACGTCTTATTAAAAATAATTACGCAGAAAAAATAACTGAAACATCAACTCATAAAAAATGCTGGTACCTACCTCATTTCAAAGTCCAACATATAAACAAACCAAACAGAGTTCGTTTAGTTTTCGACGCAGCAGCTAAAACAAAAGGCACGAGTTTTAACGACCTACTATTAACAAGACCAGATTTTTTAGAACCTCTTCTAGGAGTTTTCATGCGCTTCCGCCAATATAATTACGCTATTAAGGCCGATCTCAGAGACATGTTTTTGAAAATAAAAATCTGCAAAAAGACCGAGATGCGCAACGCTTTCTCTGGAGGGGTAAAAATAAGAATTCAAAAGTATCAGAATATCGGATGTCCTCACTGTTATTCGGCGCTAAATCATCTCCATGTTCTGCACTTTACATTAAAAATAAAAACGCTAGCCTGTTTTCATCACAATTTCCTAACGCCACGAATAGTATCATCGGAAATAGTTATATGGACGATTTTCTCGATAGCTGTACGACTCTTGACGAAGCTAAAAATCGGGCTAAACATGTAAAAGGAATCAATGCACATGCGGATTGGGAAATGCACGGGTGGGCTAGCAATCATCCCTCTATTTTAGAAGGAATAAGCGAATACAACCCCATTAAACTTCCGATAATGTCAAACCAAAATCCAGGGGTAGGAAAGATTTTAGGTTAACATTGACTTAATTCACTCGGCAAATTGGCATTGAAAGTAATTAAAAATAAAGTTTTACCCGATTAAATAAGTGGCAAAAAAAGACCTACGAAACGCGAATTTCTGAGTATAATAATGTCAGTCTTTGATCCATTAGATTTTTTAGCACCTTTTACAATTCGCTCAAAAGTACTCATGCAAGAAACTTGGAAGAGTGAAATTAAATGGGACGAGTCACTACATGACCGAGAATTTGAACGTTGGCAACAACAGGTAGGAGAATTAGTGTTAGTAAAATCTTTTTCAATTAAACGACCTTATCAGTTAAAAAGTTTTCTAAATGAACAAAGCCGAATTACACTTATTCTGTGATGCAAGCACGTCAGCAATCACCACCATCGCGTATTGGCGATTTTTATTACCCAACGGAGATAGTAACGTATCTTTTATTATGTCTAAGAGGCGTGTTGCTCCTACAAAAACTGAAACGATCCTGAGACTTGAATTACAGGGAGGAGTCTTAGCCACACGTCTTGCAAAATTAATAAGCGAAGAACATGATTTTCAGATCGCGTTTTTTGGACCGATTCCAAAGTTTTACTTAATTGGATTAAAAAAGATCTACAAATTTTTAAAATTTTTGTAGCAAATCATTTAGATGAGATTCGCAAATACTCTCAAGTTCCCGAGTGGCGATGGATTCCATCGAAAGATAACCCAGCTGATAACAGTACTAGGTATACTCCCGATGCTCTTAAAGAACACAGTAGATGGTTACACCGTCTCTCTTTTTTACGTTTTCCTGAAAATCAATGGCCCAAAACAGTCGTGGAAACAAGCGTTAAAAAATTTAACTTTGAAAATGAAACAGAGTTAAAAGCTTTAGTCACACATATAAGTATTGAAAATCCAGTTATTGATATAAAAAGATTTTTACACATGTTACAATCAAAACGTTACTTCAGTATAAATCAACGCTAAAAACCTTTAATATATATAAAGCCCATTTATTTGCCTCCTAACTAATGTAGAAAAATAAATAAAAAAATTTATTGGATTAGAATCTGTACGAAAAACAAAAGGTACAATAAAAAATATTTATCTTCACATACGTATAGTCACACATATAAGTATTGAAAATCCAGTTATTGATATAAAAAGATTTTCATGTTGGAAAGTTTTAGTGAACACTTATGCGCTAGTTTATGAAGCTACTTGTTGAATGAAAAAAGAAAACTTTTGTTCATTAAAATTAAAATTAAAATCAAAAATCGATTTCGTTAGATTTGGCCAAAGTAGATCGTTTGTTAAAGAAATTTACGCTTTGAAAAATAAAAAAAATATTCCTAAAGACAGACGTTTGTCAAGAGTAAATCCATTTTATGATAAAGATGACAATCTTTTACGCACGAACGGTTGACTAAAAAACCTTGACGATGGACTTTTTCCAAAAAATTTACTTATTTTAGACGCTCAAGATTCTGTAGGTCGTTTAATAATAAAATCTTTTTATGAAAAATCTTATCACGCGTCACATAAAACTGTCATTAACGAAATCAATCCAAAATTCTCAGTCATTGGTCTAAGACAAACCTTGCGCAGTATATCTAGTAAATGTTTTGTATGTAAAATGCTCCGTTGAAAAGTTGCCAACCCAAAGATGGCAGATTTGCCTAAAGCTAGATTAGGTTACCGATAACAGGCCTTTACTCATTGCGGTTTCGATTACTTTGGTCCGATTGAGGTTACGGTGGGACAGAGACGAGAAAAACAATACGGAGTTTTACTGACGTGTTTAACCACTCGAGCGATTCACATCGAGATGGCTTAAAGCCTGAACACAGACTCAGCAACAATGGCCCTCAAACGGTTTATGTCACGAAGAGGTAACCCTTCAGTGATATATTGTGATAATGGGACTTATTTTCGTGGTATGAGTAATGAATTGAAGCAAGTAGTAAAAGAGATAGATTTGAGCATGTTATCAAAATTTATAGTTCAAAAAGAAATCCGCTTTAAATTCAACCCTCCAAGTGCTTCTCACATGGGTGGTGCATGGGAGCGACTTGTGCGTTCAGTTAAAAATGCCTTAAATGTTATATTCAAAGGACAAACTGTAAAAGAACAATGTTTTATAACTGCTTTAGCTGAGATGGAACACTCTGTAAATTCGCGTCCATTAGTACATGTCTCTTTAGATCCTCGCGATCAAGAGGCACTTACGCTAAATCATTTTTTAATTGGAAAATCATCTGGCGAGATAAGATTCGGACGTTACGAAAATTAAATTTCATGTACCAGAAAACATTGGCAAATAGCACTGCATTTCGCAGACCACTTCTGGCGCAGGTGGTTACGCAAGTATTCACCTACTTTGATGCCGATGAAAAAATGGTTCACGTAAGGAAAACCTTTGAAAACAGGTGATCTTGTTTTAATTCTTGACGATGATGTAAAACGGAATCAATGGCGTAAAGGTGTAATTACTCGTGTGCTACCTGGGGCTGATGGTCAAGTTCATGTCGTAGAAGTACGGACTTCAAACGGTGTTTTCCTTAGACCAACAAGAAAATTAGTTCAATTTTCAGAAGTACAAAACCCCGAAGTTTTGTACGGTGAGGAGGATGCTTCCAACGGAGTTGGCTAATTATAAACAACGAATTATAAGTTTCTCCTCTACTTCTCTTTAATAAAAAAGCTTTAAGTTTCTTTTGTGAAAGAAGGTGTTTCGTTCGAATGTCTCACGCATAGCGGTCGTTGACACGATCTTTGTGTCGATGTTTGCGTGCCTAACGATAGAAGAGGAGGTATCGTTCAGGGCCGATTTGTCACTACAGAAGCATTCGGTCGGTGAAATTACGGGACGAGAGGGGTAAGGGTGGAGAGGAGGTTCCTTTTCCTCTCGTGGACGGTTATCACGAGACATTCGAACATAGCGTTATTGTTTTATTTTTTAGTAGTTTGTTGCCACGGCAACTTGTTTTGTAGTTCGAAACGAATGAGAGAGAAAACGTCATTCTCTAAAGAGACTTTCTGTGAACAACATTGCATAACCCTTTTTTCTTTAAAGAATAAAAGTTCCCTTTTTAAAACAGTGTGATTATTTTCTGCGAGTAGTAGCTAGCTCAGCTACATTTTATCATGCGTCACATGAAACTGTGATTAACGAAATCAACCAAAAATTCTCAGTCATTGGTCTAAGACAAACCTTCCGCAGTATAACTAGTAAATGTATTGTATGTAAAATGCTCCGTGGAAAAGTTGCCAACCCAAATGAATACAAAAATTTAAAAAACATTTAGTTTATCATTCGTACAAACCGTGAAAGTTTCGCATCAAGATGACTTATTTTATGTATCAACTTATAAAGCCCTATCAAACCACGAAGACTTAGGCCTATTCCTATTTTGTTTTAAATCAATGTTGAAATTGGTACAATTGAAACAATTGGTACAACATAATATATATTGATGGGATGTATTATTGAGTAATGAATTTTGTCCATACATATAGAAATATCAAAACCATGTTGTTATTATTATTAGATACAGTATTACTTATAATCCAAAATTTCTTTCCAAACTATATTTTCAATATTTAACATGTTTTCTTTATCGATTTAAACGAAAATTCCATTTTTATTTTTGCATCTCGATAAAGCCACGTATAATTGACCATGAGAAAATAGAGGTTTTTATAAGTATATTCCTACATTATCAAAACTTTGACCTTAAGACTTGTTTATAGTCATAGCAAATGCTACAACTAATGGGAATTGTTTTCTATATAAAATAAAGGGTAATGATAAAGTATTTCTAGTATATAATTTAATTTTAAGAATAAAACTTTATTGCCAATTTTTTCTCCTGTATTTATTTCGCCTTCTATGTGATACTTCAACAATTGAGTAATTCGCAATCGTGTACCATTACATAATCCGTCTGATGTACTCAAATTTCTTAATTAACATTACCATTCAACCTTTTTTTAATTTAAGTTCATGAGGTGGCAAGCCTTCACGAATATTGTTTAACATTTCTACGGGAAAATTTATATAAACATTATCATCTGATTCATCAACACCTTTATAGGTTGTAGTATCGATGCTGTAATAAGTTTTTGTTTCTCCATTTAATTTACTTAAAATTTTACTGTGTAAAAAAAAAAGTATATTTATTATGTAAAGTTAGTATTACGTTATAATCAAAACAGATGTTTTAATTATTCAATATTTTAGTACAGACATTATCTGTTATCCAGTATTTAGGAATGTTAAATGTTTCCATGTCCCCTTCTTCAATTCTTAACAATAATTTCAAAAATTCTTCATCACTCGAACGAATATTATTATGTAATCTTAAAATTTTGAAATACTTCCATAAAAAGGATGATTTAATAGTTTCTTCTATTATCGTAGTTCTATTACCGTTTTTTATAACTGGAAGGATTTGTCGAAAATCTCCTCCTAATACTATTATTTATCACCAAAGCAAAGTTTTGTACTACACAAGTCCCTCAACGTACTATCAACGATTCCTAGAGCTTTTTTCGGAATCATAGAAGCCTCGTCCCATATAATTAAATTAACTTCCCTTAATTTTTTTTTTCAGTTTCAAATTCTAAAAATACACTCTTAATATCATCTAAATCTAAAGGTAAACGGAAAGTTCTGTGATTGGTCATACTTTTTGGTAGTCATACAGATGCAATTCCTGTCCAAACCATTGACAAAATATTCTTACCTCTAGAAAGAAAATAATAAATGAGTGTCTTATATAAGTAGGTTTTTTCGGATCCTCCAGGACCATATATGAAATATACTTTTTCTTCTTGTTCACGAATAGCTTGAAAAGTTTTCTTTTGATCTTGATTTAAATTTATGTACATTATATCAAACATTTTTTCTCGAAACATAACGGAAAGTTCAAAAAAACTCTTCACGTACCACAATAGTACCTTCTAGATGGTGTGGAAATTTACTGATAAATATATAACTAATGCTTAACCATG
>NW_019379838.1:80636-123730 GCF_000648655.2 Copidosoma floridanum
TTTTTTTTTTTTTTTTTTTTTTTTTTTTTTTTTTTTTTTTTTTTGGATAAATCTTATGTATGGCTTTGGGTTAAATATTTATTAAAATTATATTCTTTGTAAGACATGAGGAGAGAAAAAAAAAGTAATATAGGCTTGTGTACGTAGGTCTACAACATTCCTTGTGTGGGTGATTTAATATGGTTGATCATTGGTTAATATGTTTCGCCATTTGATAAATGAGAATTAACCATCTCTGTATTCTCAGGAAGGTGCGTTTTTCGAGTAGGTATAGGTTCCATCAATGGTCTAGCTGAAGTTGCGAAAATCTTGGGCTCTTTGACTAGTTGTCTTATATTAAGGGGTAATGGATAATCAATAGTGCGAGTTCATTGGTTTCTGATTTTATGTGACCAATTTATGCACAGTTATAAATCATAAGTATGATGATTATGATAATTAAGTTTTCTCCAAACGCTGTAGATAGGTTTTTATTGAAGATTTTTTTTTTATGGTTTGCTATGTCTCTCAGTTTTTCTTTAATATTTATTCATGACAGGGCATCGTTTGATTCAGCCTCTTTTGTAACTATTATTTGCTTTTCTTTATATAAGTCAAGTGTGTTGTTTTTAATACAAGGAAGTAGATTTTGAAATAATAGTATTAATCGATTTAAGGTTAAGGCAGGTGTATATATGTATAAAATTAAGTCTTATCAAGTTTATGCCATACTGAGTGACACCGTGGAGATAAGCTATGAACTGCCAGATTAGTGTTAGAATGCTATTGTCCTTAAGTGTCAATTCTTGACGATGATCATGATTACAAAAATAGACGAAGTGTAAGACAATCTCTAATAGAATATAGCCATGTCTGAATGTATCTTAACTTCATCCAGTAGGATTCGTCCGAATAGTATAACGTCATTTTGCATTTTCTTAGTGCTTCTACTAAGAATTTTGTAAAAAAAAGAAGTTCACAAGTAGCATCGTTGATTTCTTTCATTATTGCTTAGGTAGGTTCAAATAAAAGTAATCAACCATAGTGTATACATTTATTTATGTAGTCTTTATCAGCCAGAAAATAATTACGTTGGTGATAATTTATAATTAAATAGTCTGATTTGGTCTTGATACTGACGTCACCTTGCAAATTTGTATGTATGTTTTGTGGCATGGATCGTAAATGCATGTTTTCAGTGCTATATTTGTCGTTTTTGATTAAAGAAAATATTATTGTAACTGCTAACCTTTCGTAATTTATAACAGTTGTTATACGAGAAAAGCTACAAAATATAGCAACAGTGGTTCGTGCTTTGTCTATGGGTAGAGACTGTTTGTTACTAAATGCGTAAGTTTCTTTTACTATTAGACTTGTTAAGCGTTTCTAAATTTAATCGTATATTGTGCGTTTGGTTTGTAACAAGAACTGAATTATTCTTTTGTTTTAAAATAGATATTCTTAAATCCAGAAGCAATTTATTCTCTATTGTTTACGTCCAATGTTCCACACATTTTCTGAGAGATTTATCCTACGAGCTCAAAAGGGATGACCCTTTTCTTCATACTATAAAATTCGTTAATTGATATGTCAAGAACTTTTATTGTGGGTTGAAAGCATTTTTGTAGCTTGCAAAGTAGTGAATTGACAGTTTAAAAAGTTGTCTTAAATGTGACAAAAGTATTGATTTTTCACATTGGTTCGATTATAGCTGTTAACGGCAGTGGTTTAATTAATTGTACATTCAAAAACTGAATTCTTCGTTATAATTTATAAGATTCTTACAATTTTAAGGCACAATTATTGTCTATTGTGTACGGATAAGACGAAATTCACTCTGATACTCAAAATAAATTCTGGAATTGTTAAAGATTTCTGGATATTCATAAAACCTTTTTGAAAGAGGGTGGTCTAGTAAATATGCTAAGAATTCTGTTGTTCTAATAAATCCTATCATGAAACATTTTAAAATCACCTTGTTGAGTTGTTAAGATTCCTAAGACAGGAGAGAAGTCTCATTCATAACAGCGTTTTTGTTTATCTAAATGTTCGATAATTATTTGTCCATTTCCTGCTCTAACTGTTTTTGATTATTATTTTTATTTATATTACTGGTTTCGAAGATGCCATTTAGTATTTGTCTGAATTTCCTTTTCGGAGTTTTCATATTGCATAAGCTTTCATACTAACTTCTTATTTCTGAGGTCTAGAATGTTTATTGTAATTTCGGTTACTCATATTTACATTTAATGAGCTCATTATAAGCTTTTTCATGCACGTCTCTTAAACAACGGATCAAATCAATAAAATAATTGTTGTAAGATTGCATTTTATTTTCAGTTGAATATGGATTTGATGGGAGTGCTTTCCTGCCATCTACTAATTTGTATTCATGTATAGTGAAAGGTATAATTTTTTTCCAATCATGTTTAATTGTAGCTTTTGTTCTCAGAAAGCTTACAAGCACGGCATGGCTACGTTTTATAGTGAAAATACTTAAGTTGTATGCAGTGCCGTATTGTAGTCATGTATAGTGAAAGGTAAAATTTTTTTTCCAATCTTGTTTAGTTGTAGCTTTTCTTCTCAAAAAGCTTGCAAGCATGGCATGGCTACGTTCTAGTGAACCGTTTGATTGGGGGTTGTAAGGTGTAGTTGTTTTAAAGTTGAAACCGAAAATTTGGGCTAAATTTGTCAGTATATTAAATCGAAAAACCTTTCCATCATCACTAAGTACTTCTTTAGGCACTCCATACAAAGTTAGGAAGTGTCTTGCAACAGCGTCTGTGACTATGATAGCTTGGATGTCAGGTATAACTACTGCTACACAGTATAATGAAAATAAACGTTGTATACTTCATATACGTTTATTTTCAGATGTTGTTGCTTTCAATGGTCCCACAGTATCGATGGTTATTTTTGAGAAAATCTAAGCTGAAGTATCAGTTAATGTCAGAAGCTCTTTTGTTTTTATCCGTGTTAGTTTTTGTGCTAGAAAAATTTTGCATTTTCATGCAAAATTTTCAATGTTTTTTTTCACACCTTCCTAGAAATACAATGCTCGTACTTTTTTATAAGTTTTATTCATGCTCCTGTGAAAAGAACTAAAAGAACTAGAAAGACTGTTAAGGCATTCTATCAATTTTTGCTGTCCCATTTTGTTTGACAAATAAGCTCATTAACCAAAACATACAGTTGTATTAATATTCATATGAGTGAGTTTTTTATGAATTGCTTTGGGAATATTCCATTGGAGGGATTGTCGGTTATTTTATATTTCCTAGACATTTTCAATCATAGTACATTTTCGTTTTCTATCCCTTCAGCTAAACCTGCTTAGCACGAGTGAAGATTGTGAAGAAATTTTTAATCTTTCTCTCTTTTCTTGATAACCAAACAAAATACAGATTTATTTTTATAAGTGGTTGTTATTACTAAGCCTACTTGTAATTGTATTTTATTTAGTACGTATTTTAAAATATACTATAAATGTCATAATAATGTATTGTTAGTGGAATTAATTGTTTAGTGAGCTGAAATAAATTTTGTACTGCTGTTTTCTTTTCTAGTTAAACATGCTCGTGTATTTAATATTTCGAGGTGACCTATTTCTGTTATTATCAAGAGTCTTAGTTTAATCAAATTTTTTACTTTTTCGTAATAATAGGGTTAAAAGGAATTAGAATCGGACTTTACTTAATGACGACCTAGTTAATGTTCCTAATAAGTCACTTCAGAAGTTTAAAATTCACATTTATCTAGCTTTAATTTTAAACTTGCATCTGATAGTTTCTCAAACAATTTTTCTGCTTTTATTTCATGTTTCTCTAAGGTTTTGGCGGGTATTATAATACCACCTAAAAATATTAATAGTTTTGTGTCTTGTTACCCTAATAATACAGAATTTGTGAGTCTTTGAAATATAGTTGGTGAATTGCATAATCTAGATAGCGTATCTGTATACTCGTTATATCCATATAGAGTACTTAAAGCTGTGTGGTGATCTTCTGGAGAGACTTTAATTTTAAAAAAACCGTTGGCTGGATCGAATACTTGAAAAAATTTTGACACACTAATGTACTCTTATATTTCTATTACATTACGCTATGAGAAAGCATTAGAAGTAGCTTTAGCATTTAATTTTCTGAAATATATTACGAGACAATTTTTCCTTTATCCGTTAGGTCGTGGCTTTTTAGGGACAATCGACAGCAGATTTTTTTATGAGCTAGAAGAATAGCTAATAGTTCCTTGTTGTAATTATTTATTGATCTGATCTCTAACTATATTCTTCAGTAAAAAAAAGTTCATTGTCACTTGTCAGTATGTTGTGTTATCTATCTATACGATGTATTTAAAGCAGCATCACCTTTGAGATATAATAGATGTTAATACCCTCTTACTATTTAGCGAAATTGTTCATAACTCTACTTATCATGTAATTATATTAGGGATTCGTTCTACAAACAAATAAATTAAATTTTTGTTTGTCTGAAACCAGCCATCGGACCAAAGGTATCATTTTCTCTTACTTACAGTATACTATTCCTTTAAATTGATGACTCAGCGTTAGAGTTGACCTTGTAAAAGTCTTTGTCATACGTTATTCATTTGGGATTTCCTTGGAATTCGATTTATTTGATAAGATAAGAATCATATTTTTAATATTCAGAATTTCGATTTTTGGAATATTTCATATAATGTAGTAATCGAATATTTTGTTTAAGAAAATAAATTTTATAAGCTACCAAGTTATGTCTTTTCTGATAATTTAATAAATTTAGTAAGGCTAGAAATAGTTGAATTTACTAATAATATAAATTATGAAGTATAAGATTTGCATTTTCAATGGTTAAATAATTTTTTGTTTTTCTTTTCCTAACTTACTTACATGATAGTTGGTTAGTCACGGCTTGTGCGCAAGCAATGACAAGATTTTACAAGGTTGAGCGCAACGATAATCCTAATCCTACACAAGATTACTCGTTGCAATGACAATAATTAGGTTGCTGCTTTAAACGTCAGAACCCAAGTCGACGTCCTTTCTTTCTTGTTCCGTTTTAATTTACTATTTAGACGAGTCAACCGTGCCCTGGTTTGCTCCAGTTCTTCTTTCAAAGCTTAGGCACTGAACTTAGTATGACATTCGCTTAAAAGAGCCAACAGAACACACTCTCCAACATTCGTAGTTAGTTTAAAGCACTTGATAAAAGAGAAAGGCAAGTATTAGTATGTGCATGGAGTTTTTATAGTTTTGCATTTCAGGAGGATACGTTAGGTTCAGGATCTAAATGACCAATCAGAGTTTAACCTAATTACGCTCGATTGATATTAGCATAGTTGTAGTGCGATAATTACACAGTAATTAATAGTTAAAACTACGAATCTCTTGGATTTTACATAGAGTACAAGTTGATGACAAAATTGCGTTGCATATTTTTTGTGGATATACAAAATCAAGAATGTTGAATTCTTAGATTATTCACATTTTTGTATGCACCAGTGCGAATTAATGTTGTAAGACATGCGCTTTATGAGATAGTTTCGAGCTTGCCTGCGTAGTCCATATTTTGTGACAGTAGCTTATTTCAAAAAAAGTAAACTATACGTCACGCAATTGCAGAATCAAGTGTACTACTCAATGCTTGATGATCACTAAGCTTTTGCTTTTTAGAATTTTAACTGTCATAAACATAAAAAAATAAAGACTTTTAAAATGTCAGTGCCCGTGCCACCCTAATATGACTCTTCTGATGAAAAAATTTTTATGTTTATGACAGTATTGTATTCTTAAGAACATGACTTTTAACGAACTACAAAAAGTTTGTAAATATATGGACTGAATTATAGGCTCAATAGGTGTCCATGGTGTGTGTTATCTTAGCACCAACATGATTTTAATCCTGAACAGGCTCACAGCAAGACAGCGATATATTGATAGACATAAATACATTATGAATAAATAGTCATGCTCCAAGCTACCACGTTTGCATTTCAATATTATTGTTATGTAAGGTTGTCAGTCAACTGTTTTAAAAATTTCGAATTATATTGCTCCATTTATGCGATTTAATATCAGTTTGAAAAAACGCTCTGAGTCCTTATGAGACAGTATGTTTAGTTGATCTATTGTTAAATTACTTCAAACTATTTTCTGGCTCATCCAAGTTTTTGTTATATTCTAGAAAATTAGAATAGCAACTTTTGTCGTGCAAAACTGAAGCAAACTGGAAGACGAACATTTTATTGTTTTAAACGTAAGAAAATGTTTTAACTAGGTATAAGTCTATATAATAATAAATTAGAGCAACTATAAAAACTATGATAACTTTTAATTTTCTGTTCAATATAACAATAATATTTTTTGTTACATTTTTTAGTGCCAATATCTTAAGGAAAAAAAAGCTATTTATAACCGAAAAATTTAAAGTCAAGTTTGTTACATGACACCTAAATCCCTTATCATTTTTTTAAGAGTCAATTATATATCTTTATATATTATGTAGTTGTTTTCACAATACCTTCAGATTTTCTTCTTCACCATTCCCAACCTTTCCCACGCTGCCCCACCCTTCTTCTCTCTTCCCACGTTTAACGTTATTTTTCTTTTATCTTTTGTTTTTTGGCTTTATCTGACTGCTAGAAACTTCTACACGCTGTCGCACCTTTACTCACGCTTCCACACCCTTCCCCACGTGGCCCCATACTTTCTTTTTTGTCCCATCCCTTCTCCACTCCTTCTCTATACTACACATTACACACATGTCTGAAATAACAAAATCTTTTAACAAGTTATAAATTTTTTTCTTATTTTAAAATAATATTTTATAAAAATATTATTCACTAGTCTTTTGATCATTGCTATCTGAAAAAAAACTGTATTCAAACCAATGAGTTTTTTAATAATACATATACATACAAATTCCAAAACAGATTAATGAATTTATTTAAAGTCATTAATAAAATTGACAAGCTGTATTGTTTAAAAAGTACTTATTAAATTATTTGTAAGTTCAAATGTCTTAGTAGAGCATCATTTCTTAATGATCTTCTTCCACATTGTCAAAAAATATTTTTGTTCATAAATTTTTTGAGCGTTAAGTGATAAACTCTTTTATTATTGTCATCGAAAAGTCAATACAAATTGTTTTTTAGGTAAAATAAATTTTAAACAAGAATTTCAGTTTTATTTTACGTGGTGATATACCTCTATAAGTTGTATTTGAAACTTTAACTTAAAAAATTAACTTCATATTTTCGTCAAATTTATATGTTTCTTGTGCTGTTGCATAATTAATACTGTAGTAGAATGTAGCAGTTTCTTCCATACGGCTTAGTATTTTATTGTTTAATAAGTAACTACGTGTATTCGTTATGTGATGTTATAATAATTCAGGTTATGGAAAAAATTTTTGTTTATGAAAAATTTCACTTGAGAGGTCGTTCGTTTTTTCATTTATATAGGATTGTCAATGAAATAATTTAACCTTCTTTAAAATCTAATAAGAACGAAGAAAATTTTTTATTGAGTTATCTCCAATTTTTTTTAATTGAAAAATGTAAGTGTTTTCATAAATAAGAGAACTTTATTGTTCTTCTATAATAGCTGATTTGAAGTTATTTTTTAAAGCCGATAAAGTATATCTGTCAAAAGCTTTTTCTTGGGAAGATATTCATGGGTACACTGCTCCATCCATAGTACCCCCATACAACGTACCACAGTGAGTGTGATTGCCATTGGAAGATAACTTTTTTTTGGTGCCTCTTGTGTCATTTGGCCAAATAGTGTCAAATAGGGATTATTGCTATGGGTATGCCCCGTTGCTATGCGATGATGCGTGTTCAAGGGATTGGGTAAATGGGTGTGCCTCGCCGCTGGTTAAATTGAGGGGATCGAGCGCCGTAAGGCAAGAGATCAGAGGAAATAAAGTAGGCTCAAAAAAAAAAAAAGGTGAGCAGAATTCGTCAGGACGTGCTCAAGACAATGCAGCATAAGGGACATCAGGAGGAAGTGAGTGAGTACCTTTCTCATAGTCGTTGGTGTTGGCCCCTCACTACGGGGGTGAAGAGCGATGAAGGATGTAAGTCCTTCTCTCGTTACACGATTGAGTCGGCAGACCTTGGGGTGACGCTACAAAGGTATTGGGAGTCATTTACCCGGTAGACAATTGTTTTTTTCCTATGTATTTCCAAAGTTAGTGGTTATTATTCTCAGCTTGGTCTAATAAAATCTTTCTGTTTTCTTTGGTCGAGAAATCGCTTGCTCGCCCGTGTCACTCTTTTTTCTTTGATATTTGACGCGATCGTTTTCTATGCAGATGGGATTTAATATCGCCCTATCAGGCATACACCTAATAAAAGCTAGCCTTTAGTAATGTAAGACTTTTGTTTGTTTAATTATCAGAGGAATTGCTATCTCCAAGACACCGTCTTACGCCTGAGGGTCTTTAAATTTATATAACATTAGGATTATTAAATACGTGTTTCAACAATTAAAGAAATCCTCGAGGGTGCTGAGAAGAAGACAACGGACAGAAAAAGTTTCTTGCGTATCAGCGGAAATATGCTGTGATCCTAGATTTAGTAATTGTGATATTTTTTTTTTTTTTTTTTCAATAAAACTTCTTTAGGTTCACCTTATATTGGGAGTTAACCCGTACAACGAGCGAGTAAGCAAGCGAGCGAGTTTGCGAAAGCTGCCGTGCACATATATTATGTATCGGTATATACATGTACGTATACCAACTGCGCCGCAACGAGGGGATCTGTTTGTCTGTCTCTCTTACTCTCTCTTCCTCCCTCGTGCATACGCATAATAGTGCGCCGCAATTACTTTATCTATATATATGATATAGCTTCTCTCTATATCTCTATATGTAAAGTAGACAGTCCATCCAACAAATCATTAGCGCAAGCGCGCGAACGAATTAATAGTCGAGTGTTCGACCATTCGATCACCAATCATGGCCAACTCTGCTTGAGTTTTCAGATCAACGAGACTACAACTCTACTGCTGCTCCACCGTGTTGGTAGTAGGTATACCTACTGCTTCATGGTGGAAATCGTAACGTGGCTGTAATACGAGCTTAACTGGGCCTCTGTTACAGCTAAGGTACTGTCAGGTAAATAATGTCTGACACAAAACCTCGCTTGATCTCTTTGAAGTCTTCGAAAAACCTAATAAAAATCGTTTTTTTTTCTATTTATCTTTTTGTATGTATACATAAATGTAAAGAAGCGTACGTAAAATATAAAATATGTATAATACGACAACTTCAATTTTGAAAAAAAAAAAAGAAACGCTGTATCTCGAAAGGGAAGCGAAATTGGCTAAAAATAACAATTTCTATAGGTTTCCTGGAAGTGATCTACATGATAGAGGTGCACAAATAGAGAGGAGTTAGACTATGAACAAACATAACCTCAATGTTTTGATTTCTTGACTGTATCTTGAAAGGAACAATTCAAAAACTTTTTTTTTATTTAGTATGGCGTGTTTGGAAAATTAATACGGACATTGACAAAATCTTCGAAAAATTTTGTTACAACAGAACCTCCCCAATTTAGAAAAATAGTCGTATCTTGAAAAGGAAGCCAGATGGGCCAAAAAAATTCTACCTTAAGAAAATAACTATGGAGGTGCAAAAAGATATTACACGGATTTATACAAAGAATCGTAATGATCCTGAAAATAACAAGTCATACCTAAAAGGCAAAGCTACAACCTTAATATCCTACCTTTAAATTGATTTATTTTCTATTCCCTATCATGTATTATAAGAAAAATTGTTACGGGACCAAAACGTACATTTTTTTTATTAACTTTGAGATCAGTAGAAATTGGTTAAGCACGGGCGAATCTATTGGTTTCCTTAATCTCAATAAGATATAGTGGATTATTTTACTTTTATGGTAGCCAAAATTTTAAAAAAATGTTTATTTGTCGGATACAAAGATTCCAACAAGAATTCACTGTACACATATAATGTCATATCAAATGAACAAATATTGATTTTAACTAAAAGGAAGTTTTATCCCACGTAATAGGACAAAAGTACCTTCTTTTGGGGCAGCATAGTGAAAATTTTTGTTTTAATTTATTAACGTTTGAGTTGAAAGTTTCACTTCTGCCGGGGGCCCCGAGGCCCACACCTGATTTTTCTTGAAAATCAATTTTAACTAAGATTGCCGTGATTCTCAGGTTATCATAAAATTTTCTCTTTGTTCTTGTGAACACACAATAGTGGTAAGAGTTTAAAAAGTTTACTTTTCGGTACGAATCCTAAAATTCAGAAACAAGATTAATTAGTTCTTATTATATTGTGATACTCTTATGCGCTTGTTTATTTTCAACGATAAATGTATTTTGATTAGATAAAAAAACAATCTAATAAATCTAGGATTAAAAAAAACATGTATTTACACAGTGAAGTCAGTGTGTTGAAATAATTTTTTGCTCTTTTTCTTGTACTGTTGTTATGAGTGATACATGATCTTTTTTATGTTTTGACAGTATTGATAACTTGTTTTTTTTCGTTTTTCCTAAGAGCCGTAGAGCATAACTCTTGAATTTTTAGTAATAAAATGATATTTTTATTAGATTGAGCTTTTGTCCTTAAAACCTGTACCCGAGATCCTCTGTTGTACTTTGCTAAGGTCACCCTCAAAAAATTGGTGTACATATCAGAAAAAAACATCGTCTACCATAAGCATGGAGTGTTATAGCTTTTAAATCCTGCTCAATATTTTCAGCATCTCCCGTATTTTGTTTAATGGCTATTAATAAGCTTTTACTAAAGTGACTGATAAGATTTGGTGATAGTTTATAACATATAAATGACTAGTGACACTCTTTTTTATATGATAAAAATCTGACCATTTCTTTACTTTATAATTTGTTTTTCTTCTAACAGAAGTAGTTATGCAGTTATCATTATCACCAATAAGGTCCTTACTTCAACATTCTCTTGCTTTAACGAACTATTGTCTGTAAATATTTGAACTGTCACGCTGCTTCCATGGAGTTAGCAGACCCTTCATCATTGTTCCTGCAATCATGATCTTTTTGGAATGTCCAATCTTGCTGTGACAACAATCTTGGCAATTACTGCAAAAGTGGTCACTTTTCCAGAAAAAATTTAATGACCGTTTCATGACTTTGAGTATTGTGATTTTTTGTATTTACAATGTACTTGAAAAAAAAAATGTGAACACGTAAGACAATAATCGAAAATGGATTTGAAAAAAAGTTTAGGTGTTCTTAGAACTCATTTACCACTCAAGCTATTGTAAGATCGACCTCTTCCTCGTTTCTGCCACCGAGTGTCCAATGGTCATTTTTAAAAAAACTGGAGGACAAATATTATGATCGTTTGAAGGGTTTTCATTCGTTTTGCATAACAAAAAATGAAGAAGAAAAAAGATTGGAAAGTTGAACGTGTGTATTAAAATAACGCTTATCATTGTCTTAATACTGTACTGTAATTGCGTATAAAAAATCATTTGTGTACATATGATTGAGAATATCAGTACTTCCTATAGTTCAAGCGAAAAAAGAGCTCTTACTAATGTTCTTAAAAATAAAAATAAAAAATGAATTGGCAAAAAATTGAACAAAAATGGTGTGAAAATTATCTTGTAAAAAAATTAATCAAAAAATCACTAAAAAAATAGTAACCAAAGAAAAACGTTATTTTAACCACAAACTGTTGCATAATTATTAAATCTTACAAACTTTGCTCTGGTTCGTTCTCTAAAGTCAGTTGTTTTTCTAATCAAATGGCTTCAATGCATGACTCGTCCAGCACTTTCTCTATTGCTAGAACAGCTGTTCTTTTGCACTTTTTTATTGTTGCCAGAGCAAGACGTCTGTAGCGGACAAAATTGTATTAACATGCGTATCTCCAACACCAGCATTAATCATACCTTTCATTTTTTTATATTCTTTTCGAACTTGTATTTTAATTATCACTGTACGTATGTTTTATGTACAATTTATTTCCTTGTCAAAAACTAATTTAACATTGACTTCATACGCTGATAGATTTCCACTAATACTTTCATTACTGTGAAATATATGCATAATATTGCATTTGGTACATTGAACCTTAAATACGCGAGCCAACCCAGTTTTTTTCTTGCCCTCCGCATTTAATAAAGACAAAGAAATAGTATAATTCAGACACCATAACTGAGAGTCCAATGTTTTAATTTCAACAACATGCCTTGACTTTCCAAATATACAAGTCACATTTCCGTTGTACAAAAAAAATTTAAAATAAATTTAAACTTTTCAAAAGTAAGCTTCTTTAACATTCATGGTAATTGTAGAACAATTAATACTGACATTAGCTGCAGGTTCAAGAGCTCGTGTTTTGGCGGCCGATGCTAATCTTTTATCTCGCTCCAACTATACTTTATTTTTAATGAATCTTCCTTTCATTTTAGCTTGTACAGAGGGCAGGATATTTAGGTGGTATCTCTATTTTGTACAATTGAACTATTTAACTATTTAACTAAGATAAATCTGCAAGCGGATAACAAAAGAAAATGATAAGAGGTTCAGTTTGTGTGGCAGATGACGCTTGATGATTCTATGTATGCATATAATAGGTACATGCAGCAATCGGCAACGTCTGCTTGAGTAAGGGCATACATGTAATTTTCGAAACTTGCGTCAAACAAAAAATTATTTCAAACTTTATTAGCATGTTTATTTGTATATGTTTGCAGTAACATTATGGTCAAGTGTTCGTACGATAGATTTTATGGTGTAAGCAATACGCTAATGGACAATCAGAAAACTACCCGCGTTGCTTTAATATGGCACCGTCGTGAAGAACCACCTTAACGTTCAATCCACTATTTCTAAAGCTTTCTTTAGAATCATTAACGCTTTATTTCATATAATAATATCTACTTCTTCTGATATTTTTTAATCAGATTTACGATCTAAAAATGCTATTTCAACGTTATTTAAATCCAAAGGTAATCTAAAAATTCTAAGACTTGTCGTACCTCTTATTAACAAAATAGAAGCAATTTCTCACTGACTCCCCACAATTTTTTGAAAAATCCTGCAGGCTTCCACCCACTACCTCAAATTTTCAAAATCTACAGGGCTCTTACTGCCTTGCACAATTCTTAGAAAAACTCATTCATGGGCCCCCCAGCGACCTCTGACATAATCAAATATTTTTTTTTGTTTTTGTCATAAGGTCTTAATTAAAAAAAAAACTTTTAATGCTTTACACAGATAGTGAAAACTTTAACAAAAAACTTGTTATGTTTCTCCATTACTTAAAATAAAATGATCATGTACAATTCACACAAAATAAACTGTTTAGCAATTTTTCGCACCATCTATGACGTACTGCTAATGGCCTGCTGGTGACTTTTTATTAGATTTTTTATACGTATATAAGTCAAAATATTGAGAAAGTATATTTCTACTGCATAATAAAATATCACTTATGTAATATGCAATTTATAAATCACTTCAATATCTGAATCCTGGTTCTCACCATCAGTCCTATTTTTCACAGAGAGACAATTTAAATAATTTAATAAAGTTTACTGAACTATTTTGTGTCCTTTATTTTTTTTAAATAGTGCATATAATAGACAGAAAAATTGGCCATAAGCTACTTGATTATGAGTTCCAAATTTTGTATTTTACACTTAAATCTTGCTATTCTCAGACGTAAAAGTATTAGAAAATAATCTAATTTTATTAGTAGGTAAATATTAATGAAAGTAATTAAATGTATCGACATTTTTCTATCTAGTACGAGATCGCCAAGAGAACTTAAATTTTTCAAAGAAATGAGAGGGGAAAATGTCGATAAATTCAATTACTTGCATTAATACTTACACATTGATATAGGAGCGGCATTGGCTCAGTGGTAAGCGTGCTTGTTACTAAGATAATACAGTTCTAGGAGTCGTGGGTTCAATTCCCTGAGAATGCAGATTTTTCAAAAACTGTTTTCATCGACAAAAGTTCCTATATAATACTGGCTTTTTCGGGGCGGGTTTTTCCGTTATATTTAAATAATTTTGTAATTTGTAATCTTGTATAATTACGTAAGCTATTAGTGATTTCTTAATTTCTAAACAGCATTATGATAGCTTTAATTTTTTAATTTAGCTTATAAGGTAGCAAGCCTTTACGAATACCTTTCACTAAAAAATGTATGTAAATATTGTCGTCAGACTAATCAACCCCTTTATTAGTGTCATGATCTATGCTATAGTTAGTGTTTATTTCTTCTAGTAAGTGGTTAGAGTTTTGTTGTTTTAAAATTAAGTGTATTCATTATAGAGTAACATTATGTTATTATGAAGGAAATGAGAGTAACATCATGTATTGAACAATTTATATTTTTAAAGAAAATTGTAAAGCATACATGATCAGTTTATCATATTTCATAAGTTTTAAAAGATATTTTTTTCTCCGATTCCTAACGATAATTATTTGAATTTCTGGTTATTACAGCAAATATTCATACTTTTTTTTACTTTATGACAAAATAATCAAAGAAACGATGATTTCATACTTTTAGATATAATCATACTTCTATTATACTTTTTTAGAACTGTCAGAATTTGACGGAAATCTTTACCTAAAATTATTAATTTGTTCTTAAAATGTATATCTATGTTATATTAATCACGCATAGTTCTGTCGACTGTTTCCAANAAATGCTCAAAATTTATAATTCGGTTAGAACAACAATTTTTTTTAAATTAAACATTAATTATTTCTTAATGATATTTAATTTTTCTGTCCTATCTCTTTTAGATATAATCATACTTCTATTATACTTTTTTAGAACTGTCAGAATTTGACGGAAATCTTTACCTAAAATTATTAATTTGTTCTTAAAATGTATATCTATGTTATATTAATCACGCATAGTTCTGTCGACTGTTTCCAATGCTTTTTTCAAGATCGTTGAAGCCTTATCCAAAATTATTAAAACTACTTCTTTTAATTTTTTTCTTTCCGATTTCTATTCAAAAAATAAGCTGTAAGTAATATTAACCAACCATGAGTCCATCCATCAAAAAAATTGTATTCAACAATTGGAACAAAGCAATATAATAAGATTTTGTATAAAAATGTCTTTTATGAACCACCAGAACCATAAATGCATATAGTTTTATTTTTTCGTTCTCATATCATTTTGAAAATTTTATTTGATCTGAATATAATTTACCGTAGACATATTTAAATATTTTAGTATTAAATTTAAATTCCTAAAAGTATTATTTTCTTATCATTGAATATTTACAGCAGTTGGTTAACTAAATGATGTATGAGATTTATTTTCCAATTTTCAAATTAAATTTTTGTGTAAAAGAGAACAACTAGAATAAGTATCAATAAAATCTTCATTTAAATTGTCCTAATATTTTCTCGAATTTCATGAATTTTTGTAGTATTTAAAAATTAAAAACTAAGCTAAGATTTTTCGAATTAATACGGTTACGTAATAGTACTAGCTTTTCCAAATATTTTGTTAACTTCTGAATTTTAATAATTCAGTTTCATTGCTTAAGAATTTCATTTAAGAATAAATTCATTGATCTTTAGTTTTTTCTGGAGGTTGCTACACGAAAGGCACTGGGGCCAAGCTCCACTTGTATATATGAGCTTCTCCCCTGTGTGTTTTGCGTGCCAACTTTTTTACTGCATTATAATAGGCCAGATAGGCTTTGAGGTTGGACGCAAAGTATCTTAGATAAAAATTACGTTTTCTTATTAAGAAGCATGAATTGTATAAATAAAACATTGAACCTTAAATACGCGAGCCAACCCAGTTTTTTTCTTGCCCTCCGCATTTAATAAANGTTCTTAAAGTCTTTACTTTTTAAAATGGCGTCAATTCTATCTTATCCAACTGATACAACTTTTATGATTGCTCGTTATTTTCTTTTTGACATAATTAACTTCCGAATTAAACAGGTAGATACTCAGATTGGACTAGCATAGTACTCGAGAAGTTTTTAAAATTAAAATTATTACTTACAAGTTTTGTTTTCCACATTTACATTTTTTAATTTACATAAATATTTAAATACATTCATAGGTACATATCGACATTTAATTTTTTGTTAAAAATAGTTTAATTTGTTTTTTTTAAAAAGTAAGATATGAATGTATCAAACATTACTATAATAGTTGAAAACAATTTAGATGCTATTGAAATTCTTCATCATAAATTTTATAAATTTTATTAACATGCCTTTTTCATGCATTTTTTCTCGAAAGTTTTATTTCGCAATATTTACAAACTTCATTGTACTCCGGGTTATGTACATGTAAATAATGTTACTAATGTATTGCTCTCTCAAATTTTTTATCACTAATAAGCTAACGTATAATATTACCGTACGTATGCTCTCTTATCGTGCATACTTTGAGTTTTTTTCAATAACTATATTAAATACACGGCATTCAAAAAAATTTGTTGTGATTTTTTTCATGAATTTTTAGTTTTTCCGTAGTTCCAAAACATATGGACAATGTTCACACATAAGTTAGCTCGTTGATCTGAAATCATAACATGAATAGCTAAAGATTTAAATTATTTTGCTCAAAATTTTACATTATACGACATTATAATGACATTTTTAATAATCAACCTCAGTATAGAAAGTTCCCCTGTATTTATTCTAAAACTATCTTTAGCATAAATATTTAGTTCAGACTTTTTTTAGTATTTAGTTTATTATCCGTCCTTTTTATTGATTTTACACCATCAATGGGAGTATATTAAAATAGTAGTCAAATCGTGTGGGGGCAGTGGAGGGGGGGGGGGCAAGTAAAATCGTGTGGAAGGACAGTTGAGAGGTTATGGAGGCAGTAAAAGGGAGGGTGAAGTGGAGGGCTCAATCCCATTTTTATTGGGTTAAAATGACGTAGAAGTAGAAGAAATTTTGTGTTAATGTGTTAGGGGTGGTGGAAGGGCAAAAAAAGGATGGTGGGGAGGGCAGTGGAGGAGCAGTTGGGGGTTACATGAATTGCTCCACTTATTTAGCTATGTAATAAAGAAGGATGTATAATATGTGTGTGTAGAGGATGTATACATGAATGGAGCTCTACACCACATAAACTATGCACGCCAACCCATTATAAATAATAATTGACTTCGATTGCTTATATACATTAAACAAAACAGATATTTGAAAATTACTTTAGTTAAAAAAGTACGAAATCACAGAATCCATAATGAAAGACTTAAAATTTTAATTTTATATGAATTATACGAGTTTTATTCCTATATACATAGTACTGTGGGTTGGTGCGCGAATGGCGTTAAGGGCGAAGCCCCACTACTATGTATCTTCCTATATTATACAATTGTTTTCAAGTCCTTGCCTACTAGCTCCTCACTGCCACATGCCACCCGTCAGCTACCCCGCACCGCCTTACAGCTACCCTACAGGTATGTATGCCAATAAAGAGATATGGATTCCCTATAGTTGGCAGGCACGTAAAAAACTGCCCATTTCACCCCGCACCACCCTGTCTTACTCCAAACAACCTCTCAGTTGCCCTACACCTGCCCCGCAGAGATATATGCCGATAAAGAGACATGGATGCCTTATAGTAGGCAGACGAGTTAAAAATGCATACGATACTTGGGTATAATAAGTCTGGTAAGCTTGTTAGAAATACAAAATGTCTAATAGGCTTGTTTAACCTGCATATGATCGATTTAGTAAGTCTGTGAAAAAGCCCCAAGTCATTGGTGTTAGACTCAGTTTTAATATTTAAAACAAGTTATAAATCAGTGTCGAATTGGCTGTTAACAGCATTAAATGCTCAAAATTTATAATTCGGTTAGAACAACAATTTTTTTTAAATTAAACATTAATTATTTCTTAATGATATTTAATTTTTCTGTCCTATCTGTTTATGTGACAGCATTATATGTATTATAGACCTATATATTAATTGTCTTATACCCCTATTAAAAAAAATCTTAGCGCATTATTATACACAGGAAAACTAACTCATCAATTTCTTTTACATGTTTATGCGATGATACATCAATTCGGAAGAACAAATCTTCTTATGACTGTGACGTGTTATCCTAAATGACACAAAGTTATACATATACTTGTAACCTCAAATCTCAAATATTAACTACATACAAATGAACACATTTACAAATACAAATCTGCTAAAATACCATTGAAAGACAAACATTTTAAAAACGAGTTATAAAACATATGTTTCATGGCTCACATACAAGTAGTATTTCATGATTTTTAAAAATTAGAAACGTTGTAAGAAAAAATGTTGTGTACTAAGAAAACTATTCTTTAATCAAATGGTTATCTTGAGTATTAGAAAAGGGATCATGGACAAGATAATAGTATTCATAAAATAAAAAGTAGAAATTAAATAATTTTAGTAGTTGGTTGAGTGCTAGCTAAAACTTGAAACACAGGAGATTATTTTTTACTACTGTACAAACTGTAATGAAAATATCCTTTGGTGCCCTCATTTTTCATGATGGTTATTAAGGCTCTGGGTCAAAGTTTTGATGATATTAAGATACATTTTATGAAAGAATTTTTTCCGCACGGTCAAGCATACGTAACATTTTGCAGAGTTCAAAATTCTAACAATATTTTTATTATAAATGAATCATATAATACATCTCTTTGAATGCAAATTATTTAGTTAAATTAAAGTAACAAAAATTATAAAGGCTTATGTGCTTGCTTGAAAAAAAATCACCTAAGTTTCCTATGTTATAGGCAACCCATGTGGTGTTTGTTCTCAATCCATATGTAGAAAACCTGTGTGGGAGACCTATGTAGACAAACCATGTCGGAAGTTTATGAGTGAATTATATGTAAAACAAGAATGTTGGAAATAGTAGGAGTTTTTGCTAGAAATTAGAGAAAAGTATTGACTGCTTTATAGTTAAATTTAGAAAAAAATACTATATGCTATGTGCAGCAATCTACGTCAGCGTTAAGATGGGTAATAACGTGGGTACTAATCTACAAAGATAACATAGCCTATTTAGAGGCATGACCTCTCATACGTTTTACGATTTTTCAACAATTCTTACCTGATTTTCTATTAACTGTCATCACCTAGTACAAGATTATAAATTATCTGCTTATTCTTGGATAAAATCAAGGTAACTATAGTTTTGAAAATCCTCTTAATGTATCTTTTCAGTTTGGTGAATATCAGGTGCAGGTTACGTGCTATTAACTTAATTTACACCTCTTCACACATGGGTTTTCTACATATGAAACTCTCGTGATTTTTTCAAGCGAGTGGCTGTTTTAGAGGGAGAAAAGTAGAAAAAATCAGAAAGTTATTGTTTAGATAATCAAATTCATCAATAGCTTTATTGCGTTAGAAGTATTTTTTTTTGGATTACAAAATATTGTACCATTTAATGATAATTTTTATTGATAAAGCTCGTTTGATTGAAGTTTGGGCTTACTAGATAATTATGTGTATTATACTTAACGCATTAACACTTTCAGTCCACTTTAGTTTTTGGTTCCTATACCTCATCCAGAGAATAGTAGGGGCCTTGTACGCATAAACTTTGCATCGCTTATGTAAGAGCCATGTTTATAGATAAATCGCAAGGTGTACCACTCATTCTTGTCAATGCTGCGCCTGTTACTGTCGCTGAAGCCCGTTTCGTGCTTTTTGATGCTACGCCTGTTATTGCTGCTTCTGTTGCGAGCCACCCAGTAAGTCTGGTGATGATAGGATGATGCACCGTAGAGCATAAATATTACTAGAAGTTCTGGAGAAATATATCACCAAGTTTTAAAAAAATTACAGTAAAATTGTTGATTCTACCGTGAACAATGTTAGTCATTTAAACTTTTTGACCGACTTATTTAACTAAACAGTAGATGCTTACTATTTGCTTGATTTGGTAGGGTTCTTAAAGTCTTTACTTTTTAAAATGGCGTCAATTCTATCTTATCCAACTGATACAACTTTTATGATTGCTCGTTATTTTCTTTTTGACATAATTAACTTCCGAATTAAACAGGTAGATACTCAGATTGGAAAAACTGTAGACATAAATTTAGATCCTTTATATACATAAAGGAGAATATGCATAACATTATTAAGTTTTATTAGTTAAGTGCTCATTTAGGTGGTGAAGCTCTTGAATTAATATTTAGCTCAAAATCAGTACCTCTCAGCTTGGTAAAAGCTTACTGACTACTATAGTAACTAACCAAGTATAGCTACTAGTTATCTATCTTATTTTATGCATTCTAAATTTATAAGGGTGGAGTTAGGAGCCAAACTCAAGCGTATCCGTAAGAAGATTCTGCATTCTACGGATTATTGCTGTTTGTAGGTCACGATTGTGGCACTACTGATCTTTACATTTGTATGGTAGCCAGTAGGTTTGTTTACCAAATAAAGATTGGTAAAAGTTTTTAGTAGTCGAGCTCAGCCTCCAAAGTTATTTCAGCTGAGAGGTTTTGGCTGCTTAAATCATTTCTTTGAGAGCTCATGATAATTTCCACCCCTCTCTACCTATTAAAGTTGTAAGTTAATCAACGACTATAATTTCTTACTATTCAAGTCCTGCTCATAAGACTGCAGATGATTCCATCACTTCCTATGACTCTTATAAGTGTGTAACTTATCGTTATAATTATTTACTTAATAACAGTGTTGGTTTTTTGATAAGAAAATGCAAATTCAAGAGCTCCTGCTTAACTCAAAAGGAAACACATTATGTGTTCTCGCATTTTTTTAAGCTCAATCAGTCAGAAACGTTTGAGGGTTCCAAGATCAATAACTTTTTAACAGCCGCATTTCATCATTCCGAAATAACTCTAGCTGCTTAGCATAGTGAAACTCCCCTCCTTTAAGGCTTGGGCGAACTTTTAGCCACTGCTTGTATCTATGTCACAAGTCCTACGGGTATTTGATTAACGTCAAGGCCTTTGTTTGATCAGTCCTCTATAGTATCAGAGTTTCTTTGAACATTACTGAAACTGAATCATCAATGTTCAAATGTTCGCATTAGTGGCTTGAGTGGTACTTTAGTCAGTTTATCTAAAAGTATAGTTGATTTCCCTATACAGCCTAGATTTTCCTCTTAATTTCCAGATGAAAGTGCAATGTTAACTGGAAAATTTACCAATAAAAATGCCACTGGAATTAGAATTCATCCACAAACAAGGATATAGTAGCTGTAGTTAGATGGTCTGATAATTGACGGTGAATGCTTAATGATGAAAAAACTCGCGCGGCCTTGTTTGCCTCGGTTCAATGTCATATCCGCATATAAAAGGAATCATTGCCACGGATTATGGTTAGGAGTCGCAATATAACAAACTTTTCTTAATAACTTTTTGTCGAACTTTTTTTAATTACCATTAAATCGCTGGGTATAACCGTCTTTAGTAAATTTTAGTGGAATGCACATATCTCTGGCCCTTTTTCTAGAGTGCATGTAATTCTACACTGTCTACGTTACAGGGGTGGTCTGCTGTAGGTTTAATTGCGCAAGTTGTTGGCTAGTGCCCTGATGTTACCCCACTTTGAGTATTTCCGTTAACATCGAGTATTATACATCGACCTCTTGGGGTAGTGAACTCTGTCATGCGTAAAGTTTTTTTAATAAAGTGGGACATAGTACTTTATCCTTATCATGATTGACTGGGTTGGTTTACTGTGCCTGTACGTAGGAATTATTGTCTAGGTCTTATCATGTATCAAACCCTGTGAGCTGGTCTTTCGGAATATCTGACTACTTTCTTCTCAAATATTGGTGATCTACGGCACTCAGGAAGAAATGCTGCATCAAGAATTTTCAAACAGATAATCTAAGTAGAGGCGTACTTGAAGTCTTTTACGATAAAAATAATGCATTTTTGGTATGAACTACCAGGTGAAAAATGTAGGATTAAGGCATTTCAATTCCTTTAAGATGAAACTTTATAAGTACCTTGTTATGAGGAAATATCATAAAATGATAGCAATTAAATTAAAAATTTTTAAATTATTTATATACCATCAATCTAGTTGACGTCTTTATTATTAACCCTGAATATCATTTTTCATACTTGTCCATAAAGTGGGTACCACTAAATTTCCTTGTGATGATTGTAATATTTAAATAAGTTTAATCAAAATCTAAAATAGCTTAACGTACAGTTATAAGTTACTGTTGATAGAATTAAAGCTGTACGATAGTACTTTGACTGGCGTTGTGTAATGGTTGTATCTGCACGGTGAATACAGATCATTAGGTGACGTCTAGCTTCAAAAGCGTATGCTCAGGTCGATATCACGTAAAACTTGTAGAACAAATTTGTATAACACTGGATCGTTTATTTTACGTACATGGTTATATGGAAATGTTCTATAGCTGACTATTAAATTTTCATAAACTAAGACACTTGTACATAGATTTCGCCATTTGGATATATTATCCTTTATAAATATACTTTCATCAATTAGTAAATCAATCAGGTAAAGTTACCCCTCGCTTCTAAGGTACTGTCTCGTGTTTCTGTGTATTTACTAAAAGTCAATCGTTTTGTCTCTAACTTTAGTTACTTGGGAGGCCTGGAATAACTAAGGTTTTGACCACTTTGAGTCGAGAAGTTACATAAAATTAGTCAACAATTGCAGGAATAAAATTTGATTACAAGGCTATTCGCTTATCTGAATTTTCTAAGAGGCCTTCAAGGTATGTGTATACTTTAGCCAAGGTATGTGAACCTGCTCTACAATCGAATGTTAACTAAACTATCAATCATACTTCGAGTCCTAATGACTAAGTCAGTGCTTGCTTTACAGCATTATCAGCTAACTTAAGAAAAATGCAGCACATTTCTATAAGACTGAGTTTACAGACTAAAAAACTCAAATGCACGAAAATTTTTTGTACTACTGAACACATACTCAAATCAGTGTAAGCAAGAGTAAAATTTTGTTTAAACATTTCAAGGAAGTTGGAAGGTACTTAACACAAAGTTTAAGTAGTAAAACAAAGAAAATAATAACAAATGTTATTTTAAAGTAAAAATTAAAAAAGGAATTGCGTAACTAAGAGGACCAAGTTGACAACATAACCGATTAAAAAAACAAAAAAACTACAATGATTTTATCTGATATTAAAGGTTGCTAAAGTAGATCTAAAAAGTATAAAAGAGCATTAAATAGTGAGGTGAAGTCAAAAAACTTACTTAATAAAATGACCGACTAGCTAACATAGGATCACGGTTTGTCAGTTGGTTGTATTAAAGGCAGAGGGTACGCATGGACTCTGCTACGCCACAATGCAGGCTTTCATAATGAAAATTGACAACCGTAGGTATAAGCAGTGGTATAATATACATACACATAAACGTTATTTGCTGAGTTATTTAAGTAATGCACTTTCTTGTATAAATAAGTCGCACTTCTTTAAAAATTCAGCGATGAATTTGCGTATTAATGAGGTTGGGTATTTTAAATAAATTTTTAATTTCTCAGTCATGCTGGTTATGTTAGTTTTTTGAAATTTTGACATTCTGTGTAAAAGTATTCTACGTTGATTTAAGTAGTCAGGACAGTGCCATAAAATATTGTCTATGTCTTAAATTTAATGGCCATATTTGCAAGAAAATGAAGGGACGTAATTATTCCGACAAAGACTTACTGCAAGGTTATAGTTGTTGGATCGGAGTCTGTTGATTGTAGTGATGTGGTGTCTTGAATGGTTGGATTTAGAGGACCATTGTCTTTTGTTATTGTCATTACAAAGGGAAAAGTATTGTTTCTCTTTGTGGTGTGATTGGTCAGTTAATAGTTGTGTACATGATCCTTGAATTTTTTTTCATAGCTTCAGTGAAGTCTGAATAAGTAAGTTGGTAATTATATTTATGCCATCGTTTATGGCATGTTTTACTAGTTTGTCTGCCGTATTATTTTGCGGAATGTCTACATGGGCTGGAATCTAAATAAGTGAGACTTCGCAGCCTGAATCTTCTGCTTTTATTAAAGATATTAATTTTTTTTAAATTAAATTGGATGGTTAGATGGATTTATACAGTGTATCTGCGCGCCGATGCCACTTTTGATTGTGATTGTTTAATCACGGTAGCTAGGGCTGAGCACGCTGGGTCCAGGCATGTGAGATAAGGAAAAGGAGGACGCGAGAGGTCACCTCAATAAACACGAGCTGCTTGTTAGGTTCAGGTATGAATATGTTTATTCATTAAAATACTCCCTAATTGCTCTAAAATCAAGAAAAGGGTCACGTTGACGAGGGGCACGTATAACTCTATATGTGTTGCTGGCTCGCGCGCGACACGTCTGTACTGTTCGGCTTCCAAACTGAGAAGGCCGAGAAGGGCAGCAGCAGTGGCATGGCTCTCTTCGATGAAGAGAGTCACGTGGTGGCTCGAACTTCTATTGGCTGTATTGCACAGCTAGTAGGCAGCAGAGCAGTTAGACTACTGTGGGGCCATAGGCCTTAAACAAAGAACGGCTGCAAAATGTCGCCCGCCAAACGTCGCTTACAGCACGTTTAATTAATAAAGTACTACGGTTCCAGTAGAGGCTAATGAAAATTAAAGTAAGAACTGAATGAATATTTTGAAACGTGGCTTACAATCATTGCGAGTAAAAAAAAGAAATGCCTCAACTGGCCTAAACTAAGTTACCATTACAAACGTGGTTAGAAAATGATGGGCTTATGGCCAATAAATGAATAATGTCTTATCTTCAGTGATGGCACTGGGCGTACAGCCCGCCGTGGAAGGACACCCTTGGTTCTCTGGAAGTGCGGTTGTTGACGAAACGGTGAGTGGCACCAGCTTGCTGATAGGCCGACGAAGTTCAGACTTGGCCGTGCGGACAACTGCCACCCGACATAGGCCATCTTCTCCTGGGAAGGCTCGCACGATGCGGCCCATGAGCTACTTTGTGGCAGGTTGAAGTTCGTTTTTGATTGGGACTACTTCTCCCACTTGAAGGTTGGGCTGAGCACGCGTCCACTTGGTGCGTTGCTGCAACTGAGTGAGATATTTCTCACTCCATATAGACCAGAAGTAGTCGCGGATTTGCTGCACGTGCCTCCATCTGGAACTGAGACAAGTTTTGGAATCCAGTTCTGTAGGGTCAGGAGGAGAAATAAGGGCAGCTCCTATCAGAAAGTGTCCAGGGGTTAAGGCGACTGGGTCTTCATCATTTGAGCTAAGATACCCAAAAAGCCTTGAATTTGACTCATTAGCGTAGTTAGCTCCTCATAGGTAAGGAGAGCCTCTCTAATCATGCGCTTGAGATGATGTTTGCACGCCTTGACAGTAGACTCCCAGAGTCCACCGAAGTTCGGTGCGTAAGGTGGCGTGAAGTGCCAACTGACTCCTTCACTGGCTAGGGAGGAAGCCGCTTGCTGACCTACTGCAGAGGTTTCTTTAAATAAGCGGCTAAGTTCGGCGTCCGCGCCTTGAAAAGTGGTGCTGTTGTCACTGTACATGTGTAATCAAAGTCCTCAGCGAGACACGAAGCGGCGAAATGCTGCTAAAAACGCCGGTGTGGAATAGTCAGAGACTACTTCAATGTGCGTTGCTTTAGTAGCAAGACACACGAAGACCGCGATGTAGCCTTTCATGACCTTTCGACCACGACCGGGGGAAGCTTCAAACCAAAAGGGTCCGGCATAATCAACGCCCGTGTGTGTGAAAGGTTGCGATGCTTGTGTCCGAGGAGCAGGAAGGGCGCCAATGCGAGATGCGAAGTTGGCTGACTCTTGGGAGTTCCGATGAAAATTCTTGCCAGAGCCGTGTAATTAATGGAGGTAGAGCCTGGTCCCAGTCTAACCCGTGGAGCCACAGACTCTGTAGTAGAGTTTTCGCCCTGATAGTAAATGGAGCTAGAAAACCAAGGGGGTCGTAGAGTCTAGCCATGTTTGATAATATCTGACACTTGGTGATAAGCCCTTGGCTTTCCAAAGCTGTGACCTTAAAGAGAATGGTGTCCGACGCGGGGGCCCAGAACATGCCTAGAACTGATGCAAGTGCATCCGCATGTATCGGGAGCTCGACAGATGGGAGAGTCTTAGGGCTCAATCTGCTCAACAGCGTGCATGAGTTAGACGCCCATTTGTCTAATTCCATGCCTGCTGATGACAAAATACTCTCGAGCTCTTGAGCCCTTTCGCAAAGCACGGATTTTGTCTCGGCTCCTACAAAGAAATCGTCCGCGTATCGATTTGTTTGGATAATCGAAGATCTGAGAGGAAAACGGATGGACTCTTGCACAGTAAGCTCAAGCATACACACGTTTGCGAGAAATGGGACTGAAACAGTGCCGTAAGTGACAGTGTTTAGCTGAAAAGCGGTTGGTGGATCGTCTGGTGACTCACGCCACAAGATTCGTTGCCAGTCGCGATCGCGACAATCCACTAGAAATTGGCGAAACATCCTTACGATGTCGCATGAAAACGAGAAACAATCGAATCCCCATCTCATCAGGATTGCGCGGATGTCCTCGAGAAGGTTAGGGCCTGGGAGCATGAAGCTATTTAGCGAGCGACCACGGCGATCCTTACTTGATGCATTGAAGACTACGCGTATTCTTTTGTAAGAATCGTCCCGAACTACTGCGTGGTGTGGAATGCAGGCTACCAGCTCCGGCTCAGGTTGACCGACGGAAACTGGCGACATGTGGCCAAGACTCTCGTTGTCTCTCATGAAGGTATTGTATGCCTGTCGAAGTGCAGGGCATGCTGCCAGCCGGCGTGCCATGCTCCGTAGCGAGCCCAGAGCTGCTTCTCGAGTACCTTAAAGGGAGGGCGCATCGGAAAACCGAAGGCGGATGACAAAACGACCCGAAATATCTCGTCACACGTTCTCCTGGAAATGCCTATAGCAATTTTTATCGTCTGAAGAACCATGATCGACATTAAATGGCTCTTCAACCTCCCAGAGTTTCTGTAACGCGACAGGCAAATCTTGATCGATGGTCAGAGTAAATGATTGAGTGGACTTTACCTTGAGGCCGGGGGATGGCTTAGACCCTCCAAGAAAAACCCAACCAAATACCGTACAGATTGCAGAAGGCGTGCCTGGTGGCCCTGTGATAAGGCCAAGGCGCAAGGCATCGGCGAAGACTTCAGAACCCAGTAGGCAATCAATCTGACTTGGGGTGCCACAGAATGGATTGGCAACGTCCAAGTCCTTAAGGTGGTTCCAACTCCCGAAGTTAATGTTGCTAGATGGAAGCTTTGAGGTGAGCTTGCCCATCGTCAAAGCCTTTATCTGAAAATCAAAACCATTATCAGAGGGGGACTTAACTGATAGAGTAACCCAACCCCTGGCTATCGAGGTTGAATTTCCCAGGCCGTTGACTGCCAAGCAGGTCTCTTTAACCTTGAGACCCAGTGCTCTCGCCACATGGTCTGACAAGTAAGACTCCTCTGAACAAGAGTCCAAGAGGGCTCTGGCTAGGTAGACTAAGCCAGAGTCTGAAACCAGCGACACGATTGCTGTGGACAACAGTTTCGTGCTCCTGGTAAATGTAGTGAGCACTGAAGTCTGCTGAGTGGAATCAGATGTCTGATACTTATCTTTCTTTTGTGGAGGTCTTGAACCGATGGTTGGCTGCTCAGCTTGATCCATATGCAGAGCGGTGTGATGCTTACTCTGACAGGTGCGGCATGTATTTTTGAAGGGGCTGTCGCCCACTTGATGAGAAGGTCCCATGCAGTTGAAACAGAGCTTGCTGCTTTGTACGAAGGCTCGGCGATCCGGCACCGACTTCCCTAGCAACTGCTTGCAGGAGCCTATGTAATACGTCTCTGAACAATAGAGACAGGTCGGCTTGGAGCCCTTGGACGTCGAAGACTGTTCTGATGTTGATGTGGACAGAAGGGCCGATGTAGACTGCTTCTCTTTTGGCTTGCCTTTATCTCTTGCTTTGTTGCCCTTGGCAGTCGGAGCAGGACCAGCTTCTCGCGTGCTGAAGCCTAGACGATCTAGGGTGCGGATCCTCGTCTCCAGGAAAGTCCGAAGAACTTGATACGTGGCAAAAGTTATCCTTTGGGCCTCACACTCTTTTGCCCAATCAAGCTGTGTATCCGGTGCCAACTTGCTGGTGATACAATATACCAGTAGAGCATCACAGTTGGACAATGTAGGCGCGAGAGCGTTAAAGACGTTCAAGCTCTCATTCATGGTTGACAACAGCTGATTAAGGTGTGTTACAGATTCTTCGCTTGCCACTGGCATCTCTAATATGGCCTTTATGTATGTGTTACAGCACAGCAGCTTATCATCATAGCACTTGACGAGGGCTTGCCAGGCTGTATCGAAGTTGTCGCCTTCTACCTTAATGCCACGTAGAAGGCTCGCTGGCTCACAACTCAGTGAGTTAATCAGATGCTGAAACTTGATCACTGGCATGATAGACGTGTCATTGATTACCAACGCTGTAAACTTATCAGGAAACCCTTGCCAGTCTCTCTGATCTCCGTTGAAAGTTGGCAGTTTGACCTTTTCCAGCTGTGAATGAACAGCTGTTCTATTTTCTAATTGGTTTCCTCTAGGTGGTGCAGGGTTTTCAAAGCGCACCAAGCACTCTTGAAGAAGCCCCAGGCTTTGCATGAAGGCTTCAAGAGTTGCGTCATGCACAGCTTCTGTAATATAAGTTGGATTTTGTATGTTGTCTGCTCATGTGAGCGTGTGCGTACGAATAAGCGACAACACACAGCACTACAGCAGCAGAAACTTCGAATTGGGTGTGAGCGTGTGTGTACGAATGAGTGACAACACACAGCACTACAGCAGCAGCAACTTCAAATTGTGTGTGCGCGTGTGTATGTGTATATACATATGACGGCACAGCAGTACTCACTACAGCACCAACAACTCCGGATTGTGTGTGCACGTGTGTATGTGTTTATACATACGATGGCACAGCAGTACGCGCTCGGGGTTGAATGTGCGCAAGTGTAAGTGTGTGTGTATATGAGCGACAGCACTACGAGCAGCTGAGGAACCAAGATAGCACACTTGACTCACCGTGGATCTCGATGCCTTGCTGTGCTCTGTTCTTAAAATGGCCGCCGTATTGATGAACCTCGTGGCGGCTGCTACTATGAGTACGTAGCCACTGCAAGTGATGAACCTCGTGGCCGCTGCGATTTTCCTATGGCGCTGCCCGGATCCGGCTCGAAGGACCAAAAAATATGCACACCAATGCCACTTCTGATTGTGATTGTTTAATCGCGGTAGCTAGGGCTGAGCACGCTGGATCCAGGCAGGTGAAATAAGGAAAAGGAGGACGCGAGAGGTCACCTCAATGAACATGAGCTGCTTGTTAGGTTTACGTATGAATATGTTTATTCATTAAAATACTCCCTAACTGCTCTAAAATCAAGAAAAAGGCCACGTTGGCGAGGGGCACGTATAACTCTACATGTATTGCTGGCTCGCGTGCGACACGTCCATATTGTTCGGCTTCCAAACTGAGAAGGCCGAGAGGGGCAGCAGCCGTGGCGTGGCTCTCCTCGCTGAAGAGAGTCGTGCGGCGGCTCGACCTTCTATTGGCTCTACTGCGCAGCTAGTAGGCAGCAGAGCAGTATGACTACTATGGGACCATAGGCCTTAAACAAAGAACGGCTGCAACAGTGTATGATTATTTATTCTTTGAAGTATGCTGAGAGAAACTATGAAGATAAAGGCTTGTTTGATTTTGTTCGTTATAATGCGATTAAGGGCGAGAAAGATAGCAAGAGCTTCAGATGTGAATTTCAACGACACTGATGTTATTATTAATATTTCTTAAATATTAGAGGTTGAACAGAAGAAGGCAACTCCATTCTCATCTGGGAAATTTTGTTGTTGTTGTTGGGGTAATATAAAAATTAGGGGTCGCTAAAGGATTTAAAAAAAGTAAGGAGTTCGACAAAGGGGCTAAAAAAGTGCTAGATATATAATAATAAATAGCAAAAGTAGATGGGCTATGTCCATTTTATAACAGCTGTTCTAGTTCTAGTGCCAATTTCAACACAGCTATCTTCCTCCCACTGGTGTTCTTAGAATGACTGTTCTACAATAGCCCCAATGATAAAACCCCTACCCCCACCACTGGTATTCTTTCCTTGTCCCACCACTTGGTACTTCAGTGGAGGCTGGCAATGCTTCTCTCCATACTGGTGTTCTCAACTAGGTGGCAGCACAAACGGATATGGACATTCTTAACTAAGTGGTAACTTAAGGTGCTACTAGAGATCTTTACTTTCTAGCGGTATTCTCGTATTTGTTTAGCTTTCTTAGGTATGAGATAGAGTTCAGAAATTTTTCACAAGCGAATCTTTTATGAATCAGCTAGCAAACTATACTTTCCCCTACCTTGCATCAATTAGTTAGTTTTACTTTGAACTGCACAATATTTATAATTTAATGAACAATTTCCTATTACTACTATTGACAAAAAAGCTTTATATTTTAATTAAATTGTATGTGTAAGCTTTTTTAATTCAATAAGTTTTTTTTTAATTTTATACCTGTAATTAAACATTTTTAATCGAATAGTTTAATTATTCTTATAATAAATATTCTTAGGATTTTTAAGACCTCTAGTGATTTCAATTTTTTTCTTATGTTTAAACATTCCTAATCAAATAATTTTATTTATTTTTAGGTTAACTGATTTTAGTTTTTCTATGATTTATTATTTAGAAAGAGGTAAGGTTAAAAAACAAAAATTAATAACTATTTTTATGAAATTAGGTTTATAGATAACTTTTCATTTACTTATAAAAATGAAGTTTAATATTCCTTAATTTACACTTTTATTTAACGATTTATCTTTTTTCATTTTCTTACGTACTTCACATACTATTTCTGGTGATAAAAGTATGAAGCGTATTTGATTAATAAATAATCCAGCTTGTCCAGCTGTCGGTTTTCTAACCAGGGACACTATCAAGTCAATTATCTTGATGGACTGACCTGTAGCTGCTGCCGGCTGCTGCTGCTGCTACTAATACCAGTGCTGCTGCTGCTACTAATACCATTTGCTGCTGCTGCTACAGCAGTTACTGCTTCTGGGAGAAAAACCAAAGAACTAAATAAAGTAAATTGAATTCTATAATATACATAAAAAATGTAACAAGTAATTTCTTACCTGCTGACTGGCTTGTCCATCTGGATGATCCCCATGGCTTGAACATGGCTTGCCCGAATAATTATGCTGACAGTAATGGTAAAGTTGCCTCTCCTCAAAAGTAAGTGACAGCGCATTTATACTTATATCCCTCCAAGAAAATTGCATAAGACTCTAGCGTATTGTGGTGTCAAACAAACATATGCAGACGGCACTAATTTTCTAAAGGAAAATTTTCGTGCCACAAAAAGATTTTAATGAATCTTGTCTGTCTGAATTTATGTCAGGCTAAGTTATATGATTGATTAAATACCCTGTCAATGCACACTATCATCGAATACACTACTATGACAAGAACTATATTAAGCACCCGTACAAGATTTTTTTTCATCTGTGCAATAATTAATCACGCTGTCTGTACTCCAGAGCCATCTACCATTGCCACGTTATCACAAGGCCCCAAAAGTTGTTTGGAATACGAACGTGCCATCTCATCTCACTGCACATATTATCTGCGCCATCTCATCTTATCTCGAGTCATCTCTCGTTAACTTGAGATTACACATATCAACCCGTAAAGACGCGTATGCTCTCGTTGCAGACGTGCGCATATCTAGCCGTGCTCATACCACAATACTGTAAGCGTCTGAGGGACCAGCTACGCTTCTGCATAGCACGTATTATATGTGGATGGCAGCTAACGTATCTAGTGAGTGCATGCTACTACACTTGCTCTAACTTGCAATTGTCAGCAGGTTGCGGTAACGTAAATTGTAATTCATCGTTGCACGTGCTACTAAAGTGATAAACCATCTTAATTCTGAAAGATAATGTTACTGCGAAGGATTAAATGTCTCATGTAGAACACCCTGGAAAAGAATTTTTAAAGCAGCCTCTGAAGTAAGCATTATTACTGGCCCTTCTAATAATAGTGATTTACTCAGCAATATCAGGCCACCTATGATGGATTTACTTTTGTTAAAAGTGACAGTGCTCAATATTCTACAAATCAATCTAGATGATATAGTGACTTTGAAAAATGATACTGCTTAGTTAGTACTCAATTATAATTAACCTAACAGGCAGTGAATCAAAGAAATTCTCATCTAACAAAAGTTTTAAGTTCAGTCAGAGTCATCAAACTTCTATCAATGATAGATGTCTTACTGAACCGCAAATAGTATTTTATTTACAAGTAAATTTAAACGTGTTAAAGATTTTAGCTGACTGCCTGATAAGCATGAGTTTGATTCACATTAAACAGGAATCTGCTAAGCCCAAATTTCTTAAAAAGGAGCCTCCCTCCTATGCTATTGACGATCTCACCAAAGATACAATAAACGTTAACTTTTAAGTTTGTTTTTGTTAGTCCCACAATTCCAATTTTCAGCACCTTTCACGGGATTTTATTTTTTTACATCTAATAACTACTTTTACGCTTACTATTAAAATTATACGAACTATAAAAATAATAAGTATTGATAGTATTTTGTACGAATCGTTCATATTGTTTGATCATCGAGAGAAGCCCAAAAAAAAGAGAAGGGACCGTAATCTAGAGATAAGGTGGATTCGAGCATCAGCTTCAGTAAAGTTTCTACCCAGGCTACGATCCAGCAAACTATTACCCATTATTTTCGTTTCCTTGCTAACATGACCCCTATTACAGTCCGTAGCTACTTCACTACTTCCATCACAGGAGCATGCCTTATTAACCCCCCCTGCAAAATGTTCTCCACTCACTCATATACCACCACCAACATCGAAACGTCCACCCTTGTTATCATCGAAATATATCACTTATAAGCCCTTTTACTTTACACAATATCAGCAAGCATTCAATTGCAATGTCTGATTTATTACCAAATTCTTCTGCAAACCAGGTGGTGACAAATCCTGGCTCTGAACCAGTAACTTGCAGCATTGCCAAAGCTATAGTTAAATATTAAGCCACTGCATCTAATTTTCAGAGCCCATTTATTTCAACTACAGCTTGTAACATTATCGGTAGATATTCTTTATAGTTGTAGTAGATGGAACCAAAATTGGAAGTTTTCTAAAAATAATGTGGCGACGACTAATAGCTCCAAGGCATCGTGGAAAATCTCAGTTTTTAAAAAAATTTTCAGATATTTTCACAAAGTTCTCTGTGGTAGTATTGTCATATGTATGGTATTGGTAGGTATCGGTACATGTACAGGTTTAAATACTGTCCGTAAAATGTTTGTTTATGCTTCAGTGATATGCAAATAGTTGCGAGTGCTGTATGAAAAAAAGCTAAGTGTACGTATGATGATCTAATTGCTAATAGTCTGCAATATATAGTTTTTACTTAATAAGTTATTTCCACAGTGCAAGAGTATGTTAGTGAGAAGAAATTGTCATAAAAGATAATATGAATCTTAGCAAGACTTTTATATGGTTTATTTAATCAACATTAAGTGTTGTTGAAGAAATACTAATTAACTGTAACTATCTTTTTGGTAACGAAAATTTTTATTAAATCTAAGAATATCTTAAATGTATAACAAATCTCTGCTCACCAAAGATAGGGTTTTGCAAATTGCACCATTTTTCCTGCAGATTATTCTCGATATTAAAACACAAATGCTTAAATGTGTAAGGGTTTATCTTTAAATACTGTAAATACTGTTAAATGGGCATCTAGAATTATTGGTCGTCAAAAGCCCTCTTTTTTCTCTTTTTTTTAAGGGGGGGGGGGGGTAGGAAATTATTACTTAGGGCTCATAATAAAAAGTGAAGTGGGTGGCAGATCCCAATAATTTTCTAGGCATCAGAATGTAATCAAAGAAAAAATCTGAAAAATTTTAAGAGTACACCTTAGAGAGCAGCTTTCCAGTAAAATTTTTTGGCAATCATTAAACAATAAAATACCCTAAAAAAAATTATTTTAACTTTAACGCACGATTTGACTATGACAGAAGACGAGTACATTTAATTTTATTTTCTCCACTTGTAGACTAAAAAAGATACAATTTTAATGGTTTTTTTTTCTTGATTAATGTAAAGCAAGATTTTTCGAAACAACGATTACTTTGTCTGTAAAAAGAATTAATGATAGTTTGTAATCGCTGCTGTAGCTGTTATTTTACTAGATGAATCATCACCATTATGGCTATCCATGCTTAAAGCAATATTAGTTATGTAGAAAATGTAACAAGCACGTACACAAATTGAAAGGTTGTACCTACTTTCCGTGTTAGCATGACCACTAGCACCACCATCGGGCGGAAGGGTAAACATAGGTATCGGGATAAAACGTAATCAAGTATGAAGTAGACATAGTTAAATGATGTTCTTTTGTTAAATTTAATAATGTCATAAAATTTATCTGAACAAATATCCAACCGTGTGAAAAAAGTGAATATGAAACCTTATGTATATACATACTAAAACCTATATGTTAAGTGTTGACATGGTTGACTGTCAACTACTGGGCTGCACTACACGCACGCATGTATACTCACGCAGACACACACTTTTGCTCTCTTTCTCTCTCTCTCTCTCTCTCTTTCTCTCTCTCTTTCTCTCTCTCTCTCTCTCTCTCTATCGTCCTGCTATCAGCTGCTTCTGTTCTGCGCTGATTTACAAGGGTGATTCTGCCATAAGTGGTCAAATTCGTGTCCCGAGCTCATATTACTACAAGAAACTAAAATTGAATGTTTAAATTGGGTAAAGTTGTGTTAAAAGTGTTAAACTTTCTCGGAAAAAACTTTCAAGCTCGTGCGTTGACTCTTCGAAGAGATAATAAAGAAAATATAGTCAAAATTTCACTTCCGTACTATGTCCCAATCTCAATTTCGCACCTAAAAGAACCTACTAGGAAAGAAGAAAGATTTTCTGCCATGTCCCTGCACATACATCATTAAGTATATGAGTTGTATGTTACATTTATGCTATAATAACATTTATTCTTAATCTCTAAGCAAGAGATTTTCCGAGCGGTTTCCGCTTTATCCGACATTTTTGTTTAAATCGTCGAACATTTGAAATTTGGTTAAATCTCTACTGTATCACACTATTGTACTTCGTAACACCATTTAGTGATCACTTTTTTAATCTCACATTATGACAAGATGATTACACAAGCCAAAGCTGCCAAAAACTTAAATCTCTTTGATTGACTGACATTTTAATTTTTAATTTTAGCGTGAACAAAAATTTTGGTCACTTCCATCTCCTCCCTGGATCTAGCACTCTGTTAATCATATGGGTAAAAAAAAAATTTTTTCCTGCACTATTTATTGGGGATAGATAATTTGTAAGCAGAAGCCCGTTTGCGTTAGCTCTACGAGCCACAATAGTACTCCAAAGCTGGAAATGTCACTTCCATACCCCTCAGTGGTAAAAGTGTCTTTTTTTCTAGCTATCATGCATTGGAATTTTACGAAACTTTTTTTTCAGCAATATTGAGATAAAACATGAGACACGTGTCTCGCCGTTTCATTTAATAAGCCTTTTTTAAGAGATACATCGATTTATATAGATTTTACTTCTGACACTAGTGGCGAAGGAGTATATTAGTTGGGGTAGTCCAAAATAGGCTCAAATGACTGTTGAAGCAAAGCTCTATTAATAATAAAAAAATTGTTGAATGTGGTGCCAGCAATCAAAAGTTTTAGGGGCTTTTTTTAAATTACAAATTTCTGGCAATAATCTACGAAATCTCATTTTTAGCGATTTTTGTTGCTCCTCTTTAAACAGCTGCTATAACTTTTAAATGGAGGCACAAAATGAAACTAACTTTTTTTTAATCGATAGGGTTTAATGATAGCTTTGATTCGCTGGGCTAAGAACACTTTATATGTATATAAACAGCTTAGCTACACGCATTAGAAGCAGAGGTATGTTTTTCAGAAATTAACTAAAATTGTCTTAATAAAAAATACCGCATAACTTTTGACCCAAAACTTTATAGTAGAATTGCTTTGGATATTTGTTGTGGATGGTATTTGGAGTACAACTACGATGAAAAATAACTTTTTCAACCAAATTTTTTTAAAGGATTCTTCAAGGCATTTTTAACCACTTACGGCAGATTCACCCTCATATATTCGCTTTGAGCGCAATCCCGAAATTGTGCCCCCACTGGGCACTTTGAGAACGACTAGTTGTGATTGGAAAAGGACAGTATTATGAATTGATTTCCATATGCTTGTAGAAAAGCGACACTTTAGGGTTGGCCACCTGGTGAATGGAGCCGGAAGCTCGAAAACATAATAATTACCTTTTCTAATCACGCCCGATCGTTCTCAAAGTGCCCAGTGAGGGCGCGATTTCGGAATTGCGCTCGAAGCGAATACGCCGTACTCCCCAGTTTCCACTTGGCCAGCAGCCGTGCACAGCATATGTGGGTGTGTGCGTGCGCATGTGTACTTAGCTACTTGTAGACGAATATGATTTAGTATATCTACATATTTTGGCTGACAGTAGCGTAAACTCTTAGCTCACCCTCAGTAGAGAGAAAGATAACGGTATTAGTATATCTATGGAGGCGTGACGAAAAAATCGTTACGCTTTAAAAATTTTTACTGCCCAAGTGGAGAGTCCTAACCTCGTAAAGAATGTTTTCACATCAAAAAGCAAGAGGGGTCTCGGGACCCCTGACAGAAGTGAAGCTGCCTCATATTTGTGGCAGTAAAGCATTATCCAACATTAATTGTACTAATTATGTCTGTAGATACACACGTCCATATATACATATACATGCCAAAGAATACGCGAGCACCCACACACTCACAAACATCCACATATTTCTGAAACAAATACCTAACAATTTCTTGTCAAATATTAAGGTATAATTATTGGCTCGAAGACAGTAAATGATAATAATAAAATTTTGAAAAATGTGCAGCTGATAGAAGATACACAGAAAGAAATCTGTATAGCAGACGTTCAGTAAGATAAATGTCCATATTATAACCACAAAGTTCATTATAGTTATTTCCTTCATTCTTTTTTCTCAATTGTAAGTATTAATGGTAGAAGTTTTAGTTTCTACTGGTACGCTATAAATTAACCATTACTATTCCGATTTCTAAATATAGTTCTTCATCATTGAATTACGTTGTTTATAAAATGATCATCAGACCAAAATGTTTATAGCTATAAAACGTTGTACCTATAGTTTCATAACTATGTTCCTATTAATAAAGCCTTTTTGAAATATGAATTTAGTATAATATTTCAAAACAATTAAAGTTTTTTTAATCAAATAACACTGTTGTATTTAACATAAATAATTTTAACGTTTATTAGTTAATATGAATTGTATGAATTACTCGTTAAAGATGTGTACCATAATATGTGCAGTTGTAAAGATAAGTTATGTTCAACTACGTCCCTATTCATGGAATTATCTTTAAAATTGGTCAGTCATTGTATGTATAAAAAAAATTTCCTTGTGAATTCATAAAGAAAAATAAAATATATAACTACCAAAACTTTCTTATCAAATATGTTGCATAACAAGTACATGAATTTTTATGTTTCATAGATGGGGACACGTTTTACGAGTAAGTACATTTACCTTACGTGCAGTGAGGAGCAACGGCTGTATGTATATATAACAATGCAGCTGAGCCAAGCTCTATCTACTTCTGCGAGGTAAGTAGATGCTCTACGGTGACACATACTATTTTACAGGTACTACGGATACATTTATATGTGATTATTTGTGTATGCATGTGTTTGACGACGCGTTTGGATATGTTATTTCAGTATTTTTACTACGGATTTCTCTTCGCATAGGTATATACTTGTTATCAGTAAGAATAAGCAATAGGCGCAGTAGCTGCACTGTTGCAGCATGCATATTTATACAAGTATGCGCGCGTCAGCTGAATTATGAATGTATGTGTACCATATACGTACATATACGTGTATGTATATATACATACCTAAATTTCTCCCTATATTGTAAAGTTGTACTTACGAAAGTGAGTCTCAGCCCCCCCCCCCGCTACACCCACTTCCTCTCAGCTCCGCCTCGATTTACGTAGTTATTTGCTTGTTTTAACGTCATTTTTAATCAAATTATATTTGAGTGAGCTCCCCCCCGCTCCCCCTCAGCTTCCCCTCCACCTCCACCCCAACAAAATACTTATTAATGTTTTACCATCATAAATGTTAAAAAATATACGCAATTTAGTACCTAAGTCATACCTCGTTTTTAGGGTTTTTTATGTCGCTGATCATAGGTCTCCTTCTGTCTATTCGCTTCCCATTACTCACTATATGTCTCTGAAGTACCATTATTTGTTTAACTTGATTAAACTTTTACATTCCAAATCTCTTTCTTGTCCATGTCTACTTGACCCAAATATAAAATTATTGATTACTTGAGGACTTTATTAAACAAAAGACAGAATTCAGGAGGGGGTATAATTTAATAGACAAACACAATTAAGCTTTTAAAACAATAATTCAGTCTGTTAGCTTAATGTTGTGACATTTTATGTGTCATTTTACCCCTTCTGTTCTTTTACAACCCTTTCCACATTTTTCTCACATTTGTTTTTCATGGTTTTAATTAATTAACATACGTCTGTTTTAATGTGATGATATTCAAAGTTACAAATTTTTGAATTACTAAAAAAATTCTAGCTAACCAATATTTTTAATTTCTGATTTATTCTCGGATGCAATTTGAATAAAAATTTTTTTTGGATTCTTACATCTCAATAAAGCAACGTATTATTGTCCATAAGAGAATAAAGATTTTTTAATATACAATTCTAAAAAATCAAAACTCTGTTTTTCTGATTTTTTAATAAATACAGAACATGCTAATACAAAGGGAAACTGTTTTNTGATGATGATGATGATGATGATGATGATGATGATGATGATGATGATGATGATGATGATGATGATGATGATGATGATGATGATGATGATGATGATGATGATGATGATGATGATGATGATGATGATGATGATGATGATGATGATGATGATGATGATGATGATGATGATGATGATGATGATGATGATGATGATGATGATGATGATGATGATGATGATGATGATGATGATGATGATGATGATGATGATGATGATGATGATGATGATGATGATGATGATGATGATGATGATGATGATGATGATGATGATGATGATGATGATGATGATGATGATGATGATGATGATGATGATGATGATGATGATGATGATGATGATGATGATGATGATGATGATGATGATGATGATGATGATGATGATGATGATGATGATGATGATGATGATGATGATGATGATGATGATGATGATGATGATGATGATGATGATGATGATGATGATGATGATGATGATGATGATGATGATGATGATGATGATGATGATGATGATGATGATGATGATGATGATGATGATGATGATGATGATGATGATGATGATGATGATGATGATGATGATGATGATGATGATGATGATGATGATGATGATGATGATGATGATGATGATGATGATGATGATGATGATGATGATGATGATGATGATGATGATGATGATGATGATGATGATGATGATGATGATGATGATGATGATGATGATGATGATGATGATGATGATGATGATGATGATGATGATGATGATGATGATGATGATGATGATGATGATGATGATGATGATGATGATGATGATGATGATGATGATGATGATGATGATGATGATGATGATGATGATGATGATGATGATGATGATGATGATGATGATGATGATGATGATGATGATGATGATGATGATGATGATGATGATGATGATGATGATGATGATGATGATGATGATGATGATGATGATGATGATGATGATGATGATGATGATGATGATGATGATGATGATGATGATGATGATGATGATGATGATGATGATGATGATGATGATGATGATGATGATGATGATGATGATGATGATGATGATGATGATGATGATGATGATGATGATGATGATGATGATGATGATGATGATGATGATGATGATGATGATGATGATGATGATGATGATGATGATGATGATGATGATGATGATGATGATGATGATGATGATGATGATGATGATGATGATGATGATGATGATGATGATGATGATGATGATGATGATGATGATGATGATGATGATGATGATGATGATGATGATGATGATGATGATGATGATGATGATGATGATGATGATGATGATGATGATGATGATGATGATGATGATGATGATGATGATGATGATGATGATGATGATGATGATGATGATGATGATGATGATGATGATGATGATGATGATGATGATGATGATGATGATGATGATGATGATGATGATGATGATGATGATGATGATGATGATGATGATGATGATGATGATGATGATGATGATGATGATGATGATGATGATGATGATGATGATGATGATGATGATGATGATGATGATGATGATGATGATGATGATGATGATGATGATGATGATGATGATGATGATGATGATGATGATGATGATGATGATGATGATGATGATGATGATGATGATGATGATGATGATGATGATGATGATGATGATGATGATGATGATGATGATGATGATGATGATGATGATGATGATGATGATGATGATGATGATGATGATGATGATGATGATGATGATGATGATGATGATGATGATGATGATGATGATGATGATGATGATGATGATGATGATGATGATGATGATGATGATGATGATGATGATGATGATGATGATGATGATGATGATGATGATGATGATGATGATGATGATGATGATGATGATGATGATGATGATGATGATGATGATGATGATGATGATGATGATGATGATGATGATGATGATGATGATGATGATGATGATGATGATGATGATGATGATGATGATGATGATGATGATGATGATGATGATGATGATGATGATGATGATGATGATGATGATGATGATGATGATGATGATGATGATGATGATGATGATGATGATGATGATGATGATGATGATGATGATGATGATGATGATGATGATGATGATGATGATGATGATGATGATGATGATGATGATGATGATGATGATGATGATGATGATGATGATGATGATGATGATGATGATGATGATGATGATGATGATGATGATGATGATGATGATGATGATGATGATGATGATGATGATGATGATGATGATGATGATGATGATGATGATGATGATGATGATGATGATGATGATGATGATGATGATCATGATGATGATGATGATGAGTAAGTTGCAAAGTGAGGCTTTAGTTGCACTTAATGTTCACAATAAGAGAAACAATACAATGTTCACGTGGAACTTAATTTTTTTTGTAGTAGGAACACCTCCACTTGTACAACTATAGAAATGTAATTACCTTTCGAATCTATACCACGATTAATAACTTTTTCAAGAGAAATAAAATATGATTGTCTAATATTTCTTCATAAGGCGTTAAAATTGTTTACTTAGATTATACAATTTGTTTAATTATACAGGTACAAAAAAATGAAAGTGGGTACAGACTGTTATAGGGTTTTTGTTGGTAAAAAAAAAAGAAAAGGATGGGTGATAATTTGGTTGGCCATAGCCTGCATAGGATCTTTGCTTAAGCTGATGCTCAAATCAACCTTGTCTCTTAACAACTGACTTTGTCATTATTCTATTTTCCCTTAGATTTTTTTCAACAATCACACAATCTGAAAGATTCGTACAAAATATCATTAATACGAACTGTTGCCATTATTTTTATAACACCAATGGTGATTCCTGTTTTCTATAAGATTTTGGGAGAGCTTGGAAATAATTATTTTATGTGAAATAGATAAAGACCCCTGGAAGATGCTAAAAAATTATAATTATGGGACTAATAAAAACAAAATAAAAAGTTACCATCTGTTGTCTTTGGCGGGATCGTACGGAGCATTCAAGAAACGTTTTAGAAAAACTAGGTTTTAGCAAGTTCTACTTTGGTATTTATCGGACAGTCCACTAAAATTTTTATTACGCTTGAGTTTAGCTTCAAATAAGAGTATATTTATAGTTTAGTGAAAGATTTACCTTTGATGGAAGTTTGACGACATTAACTGAGCTTAAAATTTTCTTTAGGTAAGTACGTTTTTTTTGGCTGTCTACTAGGTTGTTGATAATGAAACACCAATTTTGTAAGATCATTCTTAAATAAAATATTATCATCAGTGTTTATTTGCTGCGCATGTTATAAAAGTACCTACAAAAATAAAAGATTGTTTGCTGAACTACTAATGAGAAATGAATTATCAGCTAAGCCATTTTTAGAGTCTAAAAATGATACATTCCTGTTTTTTTTTTTTTTTTTAAACATACCTTGTAAATTTCTTGCTGGCTTTGTAAGAGAAATGTCTTTTAAAAATAATAGGTTGGAATTATACTAAAAATTGGGTTAGCAATCTCCTAAACTGCCGTCCCCAGAACGATGACAATTTATTGTTTCACTTTTAGCTTTATGCGAGATGCCAGCACAAATGCACGGTTACTTTATTCACTACCCATGCCGGTCCAGGTCCCCCAAATAAAGGAGTGGATCGTACTGTTTAAGTGGCTTAATATATTATAAATATGTGGCCAACATCTAGTCATTAAAATTATTTGATTATTATATTTAACAGTGCACTGAATACGAATGTCACAATTCATTTTGTCTTAAACTGGGGCTTGACGGTCAAAATTTACTTTTAAAGCAAAAATGTTAAAAGAATTATCATTCAATTTTAACAGTTCAACTGTATAGAACCCAGCTATCAGAAAATATTTTTCTATGAAAATGTAATGGCATGTTTTTAAATGATTTTTTAAAACAACTTTATAGGTTAAAAGGTTTCAAAACATTCTGAACAGTGGTAGGAAATTAAATTGAAAAATTTATTCTTTATAATCCAATTTTAAGCGTACTTTTTCAAACTTTGAGTAATTAAGATTTTAATTTGATATT
>NW_019379838.1:124910-161686 GCF_000648655.2 Copidosoma floridanum
GAATTATACTAAAAATTGGGTTAGCAATCTCCTAAACTGCCGTCCCCAGAACGATGACAATTTATTGTTTCACTTTTAGCTTTATGCGAGATGCCAGCACAAATGCACGGTTACTTTATTCACTACCCATGCCGGTCCAGGTCCCCCAAATAAAGGAGTGGATCGTACTGTTTAAGTGGCTTAATATATTATAAATATGTGGCCAACATCTAGTCATTAAAATTATTTGATTATTATATTTAACAGTGCACTGAATACGAATGTCACAATTCATTTTGTCTTAAACTGGGGCTTGACGGTCAAAATTTACTTTTAAAGCAAAAATGTTAAAAGAATTATCATTCAATTTTAACAGTTCAACTGTATAGAACCCAGCTATCAGAAAATATTTTTCTATGAAAATGTAATGGCATGTTTTTAAATGATTTTTTAAAACAACTTTATAGGTTAAAAGGTTTCAAAACATTCTGAACAGTGGTAGGAAATTGAATTCAAAAATTTATTTCTTATAATATAGTTTCAAGCGTACTTTTTCAAATTTTGAGTAATTAAGCTTTTAATTTGATATTTCTAAATGTATATACCATAAAAGTTTTCAGTTTGAAAAATTTTTGAGCCAAATCTCAGCCATCAAGAAATAATAGAAAAAAGACTGTAGTGATTTTGAAATGATTGCTGTCTTCACGTAGCTCTCAAGGGGGGTAGCAGACATACTGTATTCAAACAAAAGGTATGCAGTTGCACATCTCCACGCAGCTCTAGCTAATAGTATTGACTTTTTTTAGTCAGTCACTTTAGGAAAATTTGAACGGTAGTTATCCAATAAGGTCGTGAAAAATTATAAAAATCAGGGAGGCTGTTCGGAAGATGCATAAAATCCTGAAGTTTATCATCATTTTTTTTTTTTTTTTTTACTTACTAGCGTTTTTTTTACATAATTAGCATAAAGAAAGAAAAAAAAAAAAAGAAATGGATTTTAAAAAAAAGTAATGAAATAAAAAAAAAAGTAAATAAGTGAATCAAAAAAGACATAAAAAATACAATAGAATGAACAAAATTAAATGAAAAAAAATAATAAATAAAAAATAAAACAATACATAATATCAAGAAAATTTTTACAATTGAAAAAAATGACAAAAAACAAATCAGGGGGTATAAATGAGTCATGGGACCCACGGTAAGACCGAAGTTCTTGAAACACGAGATGAGTATAAAGAAACATAATTTCTCAGGTAATAGAGGGTCGCGAGACCCATAGAAAAAACGAAGCTTTATAATAATAAGTACTGCGTTCATGTAGTTTAGTAAAACAAAAAGTTGAAAAACGAAAAAAAATAAAAGTTAGTTTAGTACTCACGATTGTTGAACTTCGTGAGAACATAAGACTCATCCCCTGGCTTGTTTCTTTTAATTCTTTTAATTTTAAAAAAATTTTCTTTATTCCATTTTTTTTTTTTTATTTCTTTCTATGTTTTATCAATTTTTTTTTTTTTTTGGTCATACACAGTGTGAATTCTATATTAGGTTATGACAAAAATGAGAAGCACCATAGGTAAAAGACCTCGATTTTTCCTCTACATAAGCAATAATTATTTTTCTGATGGGAATTTTTCGATTTTTAAAATTTTAATTTCAAATTCCCTTACATACTAACTGTAGTTAAATTTGGACTCTTGCGAGACAGCACATACTAGAGGCTGGACCCGTAGCGGATAAGTTATTAAGGATCAAGGTAGAGAGAGTTTCCACAAGTTTAATTAATACAGTCGACCCTAACGCTATCTCCTTTATGAGTACATTATTAACGTTAAAAGTGAAAACAAGTCTAGGCCTAGCCCAACCTTCTTTGCATGAAAGGACGTGTCTCTATATTATCTGCTTGTAATCTAAAAGCCCTTGCAGCTAGAAAGTTTTGCCCAGCGAACTAAACAGTCTCATAGCTTGTGGTATACAGTATTGAGTAAAATTGACTAATGACTTCATAACTCTCAAGCTTTAAAACCTCACGTATTTTTTATGAAAAAATCAGTGATGTATTGAATGAAGCCTATTTTCTGGGCGTGTTATTGGCTGTTGGTCAAGCGACGTCACTTATTTGAATTTTCGCATACCAGAAAAGTAATACGTTCATATATGAAGAACTAATGAACAGCGTGTAAAGCGGGTAGTTTTCTCTAGTTAGATAAATTTTTTGCAGATAACAATAGTCAGCCATCATATGTGAATTCCACGTACCTAAATAACGTTTTTTCATTTCTTTATGTCTTGGTGAAAGCGTTCTCCTTGTTCCTAGCTGTAGTCTCCACGATTTTGTGGGAAATAATCAATATGTAAATCAAGAAAACATAACGTGTGACTCATTAGGCAACCCCATTTCTCAAAGTTTTTGAGCATATTGACTACCAATTCTCCACAGTTTTTACTTTTATCATTGCTTAAAAAGACATTGTGGCAACAAATGACTCATCTCTCAACAACTTACGAATTCATGGGTTATCAATGATAGGTTCTTTTAATTTTGCACTTAATAAACCTGGAAATTGTTCAAACAAGTAAGCGAAATATTGTCTGTCTTTAACCAAAGTTTATAAGAATTATTTCATTAAACCAAGTTTTATGTGCAAAGTAGAAAGGAGAATCTTTGATAGCTCAACCAAGGATTTGTTTATAGTAATCTTGAATTCGGTTTGCATCATTACTCGAGCTGGTCAATCTTTTTTAGTACAATGGCTACTGCGATCTCGTATGTTCCTCAGGCATAAAAAGCATGGAAATTTCGTGAACCTAGATTTTTGACCTAGAATTAGTATGAGAACCTACATGTGAGGAGCATACACATCTTTATTATGTATTATTACCACTCTGAGACTTCGTTTAGAAGAATCCATAAATAACTTCCAGTCTTTGGGCTCGTATATATTCTCTTTTAATTTATTCGTAAAAGATTATACATAATTACAATGCACCAAATCTCCTTATTCACTGAAGTATTTTCTCATCTCTATTAAGATAAAGTAAGATTCTTGTTCCTTTGGACAGCATACTTCTTTCTTCCAGTCTCGAAGCAAGCAGTTTTACTATATCCTGTGGCAGCCCAAGCTCTCTGACTCAGTTATTCTGATCACCCTCTTTGAATGGCCATACTGTGGTACCATTTTTTGTTGGTACATATTCTTCCTAATCTTCATGATCATTACTTTCACAACTTTTTATTCTTCAATGTCTTTTTCACCTTCTTCATCGTATTTATCTACTTCCAAATGAACTATATTAAAATTGAAAATAATAGTATAAGATTATTTGATACAACCCCGGGATCTTAGAAATCCCATTTCGATCACAGGTGAGTCCACCAGCCAGGTGTGATAACCCTGACATCTTTCTAGGGCTACGTATCACGGCTTTCCAACTTCGACTGGGAGAATGTCAAATCGTCGTCAGACACACTGTGATTTCATTCTTAAACCCTACCTCCCACCTGCAGGGCAGAGCACCTTTGCCGGTTTTGTTACCTCAGAGAATTAAAAAGTGAATCATTTTACACATCTTCTTATAAAGAAGTGTCATTATCTCTAGTTTTCTGTGAGGTAGCCAGATTTTTCGGTATTGTGATTAAACTTGAGTTGCAGTATTAAACTTCAGTAGCGAGATTCACTCCGTACGTATACTGGATAAATGTATCAAGCGTGAAAGAGCATACTTTGTTAAGAATTCCAATGGGGGTTAATAATTCTTGAAATGGATAATTAATCAAAAAATTGAAATTAAAATACCTCGATTGTGATAGTGGAATGAAAAACATTTTATTTCAAAGAACATGAGAGACTCATTAATGTTACTGATATCAACAGCTTTTACCCCAGACAGAATACTCAATACAAGCTTATATGCAACGAATACAAATAAACTGATTGCAGATAAAGTATACAGAAATTTTTTGTATACTATAAAAATCTATGGAATCTGAAGATCGTGAAAACAACCATATCATGAGGATGATTAGGAAGGTGAACGGGACATTAAAGAAAAAAAGAGTTAAGAAAGGAATGATGATAAAGATTAGGAAGAATTCAATCAACGAAAAAAGATATTAAAGTATGACCAACACAATCGCCGTTGCAATGTATTATCTGTCCGATAATAGACCAGAGACTGACAGCTGCTTCTTATTGAAGCACAAATAGATGCTACTTATTATTTAAAAGAGCGAGAATATTAAAAACATTTGGAGGTAGATTATCAATTTTTCTTATTGTGTATCGCACTCTCTTCAAGCTGTTTCTGGGCATCGTTTGCTTGATTTGTTGTTTTATATATACCACTCGCACCATTATCATTAACCTCTACAGCGCCTAGACCTGCAAATACGGGTACGATGTATGGTAACCTCTAATTTTTTAAGGTATGTGTAACTTGTGTAGAGTTCTGATATTTTTCGTACCACCAGCTTTTTTCATGGCTACTGAAGCATTATTCACTTATAACCATAGACTTTTTTTAAATTAAGTATTTCAAAGTCACTATCTTTCCAACTTTTTTTTTCTTACTTTTTGTTTTTTTATTCTTTGATAAGCCTATTTCTTATTTTGATTCCACTTTTATTGCGATGCTCACAGCTAAACTGATAACTGTTTCACCAATACTCAAACCTTTAGCTTTAAAGTGTTGCCAAACTTTTCCAAAAGAATTTTATCTGCCACGTTTCTAGCCGTAATGTCGTCAGATTTTTGGAGAGTAAGCTATATCGCGTTGTTTAAAAGTTTCATCCAGTAGGTTGATGCCTGGATCTCCACGGGATAATCTCTTAGCTAGTTTATAGCCCAGTCTGCAATACTAATATCCTGATATGTGCAGTTCTACTGACAGTTTATTTATGGCTGCATTTATGACACCACCACCTTTTCGCCAATTAACGATCATTACTTTTCGAGTGTGAAACGTTTTCTGAGCTCGTCAACATCAGGAGCACGCTATTTATCTTAAAAAAAAATAAGATTAAATGTTTAAGAACATGCTAATTACTGTCACTTTTAGTCTCAATTGAGTCAGTATACAGCCAACATAAACTTCGTGTAACAGAATACTAAACTTCCCGTCGTAAATTTTGATAATATTGTTGAACAAGATAAGGAAATAAAACGCCACAGTGATTTGCTACCCGATACTGTAACAGCAATTTTTTGCGGTCCATTAAACTGCGGAAAAACAAATAGCTTACTATCTCGTACTACTCACACCAATGGATTGAGATTTGAGAATATTTATTTGTACAACCTAAGTATACGTTTATAAAAGAACTTTTAGACTCCATAAATGGTATAAAATATTTTTTATTTAGCGAGCATGAATCGGTTATATCACCTGATAAGGCACTACCCAACTCCATAATGATATTCGATGACATTGCCTGTGAAAAACAAGATGACGTGAGAGACTATTTCTGCATGAGGCGTCACAAAAATGATGACTGCTTTTATCTTTGTGAATCTTATGCTCCAAATCTCAAGTTCTAAAGCATTTAGTCCAAGATAATTTAAATCTTTTGGAAATATTTCGACAAGATAATATGAATTTAAAGCACATCCATAGTAATCATGTTAATATGCATATATGTAGTAATATGTATAGTAAATTATGTGTTAAATGTTGGGAAGGAAAGAGATGTAAACAATGGTAGATAGATCCACTTCATAAAATCATTTAAAAAACAAATAAGAAAAAAAATGCACCACAAAGCCACGAATCTCAATCCAAAAAGCATTTGAAGCCTTTCAAGCCTTTTAAACCAAAAAAAATGTCAACACATCAATGTTTTAGTCAGTTAAAAGTAGCAGTAATAATGAAGATACATTTTCATCCAATGATGTTATTAATACTGATGTTAAAGAAAGTAATTATGTCCATGATTCAGCGCATGGTATTAATAAAACTTCTTTCATGAATTTTTATTTAAAAATACTTATTGAAAACAAAACAGAATTAGATCAAATTTATTAGATAAGAAAAGAAAAAAACGGACAGGATTCACTTGGTGATTGACTCATTTATTTTCAAAATAATTCAATTCAAATAAAAAATCCAAGATATCCAATGGCTGATGGGTTAATAAAGTTACTCATTAAAAAGCATCCTGATAAGGCATACATGACACCAGATAATTTACCTTAATATAAACATATCTTGGGAACTTTAAGTACGCATAAATGAAAATTTGATAAAAGTGAGACTATTTATCTATACAACAGTAAAAAGTTTAATGATGTTATTGCTCTAATATTTAATCTTACGTAAGTAAAGAAAAAGGGCGGATCCATACCGTCATTTAAAATTGATAAACTAAAAACGCAAGCAGACTATGTTTACCAGGAAACCCCCGACTAACTACTTAATCAACTAAGATTGCTAGTGGCAGAAAAATTAGCAGATAATTCTAGTCATACTAATGAAATAAATTAAATCGTTGAGGAGCTTCGTCAAGCTGATATTATATATTTAACTAGCTTATTAAATTTAAATTAAGTCTAAAAATGGTAGTTGAGGTCCCCCTGTAATCGGATATAAGCTCAGTTCAGATGGTCAATTTGGCTTAAAAAACAAAAGATTGTACAATGTTGCATCAGCTGTCCAACCTAATGATGTTGTGAATCTTACTACTTTACAGAAAAAAGAAAAGTTTCATTTTGGATAAACAAGAAAGAATATATCTAGTAGTGACCAATCTAAGTGATGTATTCTCAGAAACAATACTTAATTTACAGTGTAAAATAAATACAATTGCAGAGATTTTGACCTAGATATCTAATATAACTCCAGAAAATAGTTAGGACGGATGGAAGCAATAGTAAAAAAGTTTCATAAGCCTGTGAAACACAACTACCTTCGCCGAAAGTTTGATGTTCATGGCTTGAACGAAACATAGAAAGCGGATCTTGTGGAGATGATACCTTATGCTCGTGTAAATAAAGGTTACAGATATTTGCTGACAGTCATAGATGTATTTTCCAAGTATACATGGGTCGTGCTTGTAAAAAATAAAACTGGTACAGATCGAACTGCAGCTATGAAAACTATATTAATCGAAGGAAGAGATTTAACAAATTTGCAAACCAATCATGGTAAAGAGTTTTACATTGCAAATTTTCAAGGTCTCATGAAAAATTACAAAATTAAGTTATGTTCCACGTACAGTCATCTTAAGGCGTCCATATGTGAACTGTTTAATCGTACCCTAAGGCATGCTATGTAAAAAAAGTTTAGCGAAAGAGGTTAACAAGTGCCTCGATATCTTACAACAGCTGATAACTTCTTACAATAATTGAAAATACCAAACGATTGGTGTAAAGCCAAAAGATATTTTAGTAGTTAATGAAAAAAATATTTTACAAAAATGTGTACATTCAAAAAGAGGAACAAAATAAAAATTGAAAATTGGTGTTAACGTACGTGTGAGTAACACTAAACAAGCCTTTGAAAAAGGTTATACGCCCAACTGATGGACAGAAATTTTTACTGGAACCCGAGTAGCACCAACAGAGCCGTTCACTCATAATTTGGAGGATTATCAGCAGCAACCAATCTATAGCGGCTTTTACGAGCAGGAACTGCAGAAAACTAAGTATTCTAATTATTTTGTGAAAAAAATTCTACGCCGAAGAAGGAATTAAATTTTTGTTGAATAGTTGGGTTCTGATAATACCCACAATAGTTGGATTTCAAAATATTAACTATTATTAAAAAAAATTAATGTATTAAAGATATATGACAATAAAGCAAAAATGTTAAAAGAATTATCATTCAATTTTAACAGTTCAACTGTATAGAACCCAGCTATCAGAAAATATTTTTCTATGAAAATGTAATGGCATGTTTTTAAATGATTTTTTAAAACAACTTTATAGGTTAAAAGGTTTCAAAACATTCTGAACAGTGGTAGGAAATTAAATTGAAAAATTTATTCTTTATAATCCAATTTTAAGCGTACTTTTTCAAACTTTGAGTAATTAAGATTTTAATTTGATATTTCTAAATATATATACCATAAAAGTTTTCAGTTTAAAAAAGTTTTGAGCCAAATCTCAACCATCCAGAAATAATAGAAAAAAGGATATAGTGATTTCAAAATGAGTGCTGTCTTCACGTGGTTTCACATCCTATCTTTGCTTTCAATTAATATTTCTTAATCCTACAACCTTTAACATTTAAATATAGGCTTATACTTTATACCACTTGATTTTTTGTAATTGTTGATAACTATTGTTTATGTAAGTCAAGACCAAAAATTGTCAATATAAAACTCTCAATTCACTTGTGTGCCCACAACGTTTTGCATGAACAACAAACTGTTGGAAAAGCTTATTTAATATTTTAGTAAAACTGTTTCAATAAATTTTTATTAAATTTTATTGCATTATCTTTTATTTCTTGCAAGAAATTTAGAAAGTGAAAAGTAAGCGACTGAAAATTTTTTCTGCTTTTTTTATTAGTTCTTACAACTAACAATTGCACTTACAAAAATGTTTAATGAGCAATTAACTATGCGTCAAAAGATTGTAATAATTATAATTTCATCAGTTTATATACGATATTTAATTGGTTTTTTCATTATTAAAACAAAGATCTTTATGTCGCGTGCTTGGAGGGCTGCAATTTTAAAAATGACTGATTTCCATGAAACGGAAGTCGCTTACCGGAAGTCCCTTCCACCTAATTAATTTTATTTCCCCCCTTAACCCGTCGCTCTCACCATCAATCCCCGACATACTTCCCCTACCCTGTCTCTTCCAACCGTGCTGCGGTAATCTCCTGCACACCTCCACTCATCACTCCCCGTCTTGCCTCGCCCCACCATTCCCCTTCACACTACACCATCAAAGCAGACACATCAAGCAATGAATGTTTCATTGAATCATAATTTTTATTTGACCACAATTATTCTTATTCTACTATAAATTTCTTTCTTCTACAATTCTTATAATTTTCAGGAAAAAAAAAAAAAAAAGCCAGTTTCCAAGAGATTTGAACCCTCGACCTCCCGCATACGAGTCGAGTATCTTACCCACTTCGCTACGAGTGATCCTGACATAAAACTTTCAAATTATTTTACTTATACCGTGGTTTGCAACTAAATTTTAATTTTAATATTCATTTTTACAGATTGTTAATTGATTTGGTTCCATAATTTGTTGTATGAATTATTGCATTATTATTTCAATNATATATACACATGATGCACTTACATTCATAAAATGTCAGCTCGGTGAACTGCTTGCCAGCCAGCAGCAGCAGCCCTGTACTGTATATGTATAGGTACAATTCACAGCCACTGGAACTGTAGGTAGGAGAGAGAGAGAGAGACCACATGACCATACCGCAAAATTATGTCAGTTCTTAGAAAGTCACTCCCCAAGGCGAGATTCCGAATGTTCCATAAAAAGCTTCGCTTAAAAAAAAAATATGACCGTGGTAGCACGGTCACTTAGGTAGCTTAGCTCGGAGAGCTTGCTTACGCATGCTCACAAGTTCAAGACCCAGCCTTCACTCGCTTGACTTACACCTTTGAAAACTTGTTCTCTCATGTGCGTATTTGAAACCATGGTCCAATGGTTCGGACGCCATGTAAAATAAGGTTTCTTTTGCTGTGTAAGTGACTGATATCATAATAAAGTCTGAGACAGTTTCTTACTATGTCGATGACGTTAGCATATATATGCATAGTAACACAGCATTTTAGTGCACTGTTTTTAGAGAATGATGTAAAGTACATTGAAAAAAAATATGAAAAAAAGGACGAAATAACTAATTTTTATAAGCTTTTATCTTTAATCTAAATGTATACGCATGGTATGAGCAGGGACTTGCGTAACAATACGATTCTACTATCATGGTGGTAGTTTAGGTAGATAGTTGCAAGAAACAAAAAGTTTGTGTCTACAGATTTTATCAATGTTCATTGATATGTTCTGATCAATGTGAATAAAAAAATTTTAATGAATATCTTTTATCATTCTAATTGTCTTTCCTATTCTATACGTACGTATTTGAATAAAAAGTAATGACTTGATATTCAATAGTTGGAATAAATTACTGCTTCTTTGTTAAAAGGAAAAATTATAAATTTTAAGTGTATGTAAGCTCATCACAACATTAATGTAGGTATTCCTTTTTGGTCAGAGAAATTACACCTCCTTAAAAAAATTTAATATTGCATGTTCAGTGAAAACTGTGAGCTCATTTGTTATTATGTGTTACATACGTATCAAGTATAGGATGAATAGGAGTTTTTAAAAATTAATAGATGTTGTTAACAACTACGTCAATATAAGCGTAAGGATAACAGTAAGGTAACATCATATAAGTATTTCTATAAGCAAATCATAATGACAAATTGTAAATATTAATTTTTGAATCTTTTATTACTGGTTAACATGATAGCCCATTGGCCTAGTCGCCAAGGCCACCCACTCTCACTAATGAGTAAAAGTGTATTGCTGCACCTATCTACTAATCCCTGATACCACATATATGTCATTGCATAGGCACAGTGGGGTATCTCTGGTAAAACACTGCGCCAGTTAAGCTGACACTCTCTACTCCAATGGTGCATCGGGTCCGCAAGCCATTGTGTAGCTTTTCCCCTGAGAAGACTCCGTATTTCAGGACGTCCACTCCTCGCAGGTTAAGTCAATACCCTCTGCTAAAGCATCAGATCCAGGCTAATTAGCATCCCCCGGGAAGCTTTATCTTTCAAGGACCACTTCTTGCCGGTAAAGCCAGTGATCCCTGCCCGGTATCGGATCCGCTAATCCCTAGCTAAAGCTTTAACAGTGTTTCGCATTAAACTAGGTCCATGGATCTGTGGGGCAAGAACAAAACCCTGGAGTTTCTAAAAAGAAAAATTACACAGAAAAAAACCTCCCTATAACAGCCGATGTTGTGATGATGATTATGATGATGATGATGATGACGATGACGACGACGACGATGACGATGACGATGACGATGACGATGACGATGACGATGACGATGACGATGACGACGACGACGACGACGATGATGATGATGATGATAATGATGATGATGATGATGATGATGATGATGATGATAATGATGATGATGATGATGATGATGATGATGATGATNATATACCTATATATACAGAACCTGTTCTGTTGAGTGGCTTGAACAAATCTACTATAAATACTAGAAAAGAGTTGATCCCGAAATAAAAAAAAAAATACTTGCCGCAACTTCCACAAAAGTTGAGAAACGTCATGATTCGTAACGGTTATAGTCTAAAGTATTTTTTTGGGATTTTTTTTTTATCATGAGTTATACAGCAACATATAAGGTGCAATTTAGTCCAAACGATATTACTGCCACAACCTAATCTAATAGATAGAAAATAAAAAGTTGTTTAATAAAACATCATTTGCGGCAAGGTAGGGACTTTTATACTTTCTGTAAACGCCCCCCTTTTACTGGAAAACGTACATGATTTGCGGAGCCATTTTCGGGTACTGCAGTAATATCGTTTGGACCAAATTGCACTTTTTAAATTACATTATAACTTGTGATCAAAACAAAAGATCACAAAAATGCTCAAGATCTCCCCAAATCATAAAGATTCTCAAATTTTCTAAAAGTTGCGGCAGGTATTTTATGTAGACACTTTGGGCTCAGCTCCTGGTATTGCGCTTACTTCACCTCGTACTTCACGTGAGTTCTTCACTTTACTTCATTCTCGTAATCGCGACATTACTGCCACTCTAGTTTTGAGTATATATTATTGTAAAAAAAAAAGTTTTTTGTCAGTGGTGGCTGGTGTCACACTACTACCTTTCGTCATCATTCAGCGGCATCACAAAAATATTTTGGGTGTATTTTTTTAACGTTCGGTTAGTCGATTGGTCGGTACGATTTCATGGTAAGTATCAAGTATGGATCACGAAGTAAGAGATATCTCTTACTTCGTGGTATGGATATACTTCTTCGAGCAATCGACCGACCGATCGTAAAAAAAAAACGTACCACGAATCATAAGGTTTCTCAACATTGGTTGATCGGTGCATAAGATTGGCGGCTAGTCCAACCAGCGTTGGGTTAGGCGGATTCAATATCGGAACTTTTTCCCTAGATCGTATATATAGCTGTACGATCTAGGGAGAATGTTCCGTCGAGCAAATGGCACAACAGTGAAGGGGCATTGCCAAAGACTGCTCGTATAGCTATAGTATATACACGGAAAGACCTTTTTCATTTAAAATCCCCTACTTCAATATTTGATCACAAGAAGTACTAGACCAACGTTATATTTATTGCTTACTTACACAGAAATTTTTAGTCTCATCTTCTTATAACAAAAAAAAAATACATAAAATAGTTGTTTCATGGTTATTTCCACAAAAACTATTTAAGGTAGTTGTTTCCAAATATATAGGTCAATCGTATATAGAGACATATAATACTTATGTTATGTTCATGTATCATCCCGTATTCAAAATATAAGAGAGAAATGTGAATGGCTTTTTGTACAGTTATATGCACATAAACATGTACATTTATCTACTTTTACTTATGTGAAAATGTGACGATGCGACATAGGCGATACTTACTTGGTTATCTTCCAAAATCAAACGAAGAGCACTTTTTTAATTACAATTACTTTGAAACTATGTGGTAAAAAATTCTCAAAAAAATATGTGTGTTTTCTTACTGTCTAAGGTGGTTTTCGGTACTTTTTTAATTATTTATAGATATGGGGTAAGTTACACTTTTCTAAATAATGGGGCTATGTAGTGTTTGCATCATTGCTCCAATGTTAAAAGAGTGATTTTTTGACAAGAGTATTTCAATAATGACGTGGTAAATCGGTCTCAAATTTCTTACACATATTTCTAGACACTTATATTAGTTTTGCTGAAAATTTCGTACCTTTTTAGATACTTTTGATTTAGGAAACAACTACTTTAACCAATACACTTGAAAAATAATATGACAACCGTTATTAGTTACAAAGAGCTCCATTTTCTGTTTGAAATCCAACAAATTATTATACAGCACTTTATTATCAACAACAATTTTTGATACTGCATTAGGTAAAAATATTTGAAAGTCGTTATTGAGTTCCACATCTGCATTCATTCCGTATTTAGTGTTAACTTTCTTCAATTTGGTAACTTTATAGCTGTGATTTACTGTCATCTTGGTTATGTTTTTGCATGGGAGAAAGCCAGAAGCGACTTTATTTGAAGCTGCCAGATCCAACATCTGTAACAGAGAGATACGAAATTTTTGATTAGTTTTAACATTCATGAAAAAAAAAAAAAATTGGAAAAAAATATGGGTATGAAGAAAACAAATTTATATTCACTTTAAAATTGCATTTCGCCCTTTTTTCCGATGAGAGTTCTTCAAGTAAGGTTGTTGTTGGTCGATACCCCTTGCTTAAAATACTGAACGGTCGATGACTGGATGTTGCTGTCTGGCAACTCTGATCAAACTCGCCGGCAGTTGTTGATGCAGTTTTTCACATAAGGTTTTTACTACCAAATAATGTAGCTCTACTACAGTCAGCATTCTCTCGCTCGCTTCTTTTTGATAAGTTACTTCTTGCCCGTTGTCATTGACCTTTTGTTCTTCTCTGTTATGTTCTTTATTTATTTTGTTATCCTTGCTAAACGATAAGCTAACCATAGCGTTACATTGCTTGCTATCATAAAAACTAAAATTTATTATATTTCGCTCATTGTTTTGCGTGTCCTTGTTATTATTTTTTTTCTTCGTCTTCCTGTATTATGAAACTTAGTTCTCTATTTATTATTTTATGGTGCCTCGGTGTTATATCAGCAAGACTCTCATTTCTTAGACTTGTGACACTCTTTATATCCTCCTCAGCTTTCTCTTCTTCTGCCACTCCATCTCGCCGTTTTTAATTTACTTTATGATTCCCCCAGCGTAATTGTCAGTGATATTAGAAAAATGCATCGCTCATAATCACAAGAGCTAAGAGCTATTTTTGTTGTTTTTCAATATAAATTTTGTGCAGATGAGATCTAATACTAATTTGCTCTTGATTAATATCCATGTTTTGATTTCATGGGCAATCAAAATAATTATTTAAATCAATGGTGGCTTCAATAACATTATTCTTAACACCCTTTGCTTTTTTTAATATGTCTTGATTCTGAACGAAAATGCTGTACATTGTACTTGTAAGACCGATGAATTTCGTAATCATATTACCATTACATTCATCCTTTATAAGTCCCACGATTTTCTTATTTTTAAGCGGCATTTTACACTTATTATCTTCAAAATAGTTGGATGTATCAAATCGTGTGAAAGCACACCCTTTCTTTTCTCGTTTCCTCAATACTTTTTCATCCATTTTATCTAAATTGTCATCCATTTTGTTGTACTGATTTTGTATAAGTGACAAATTTACATATTAAGGCTTTTTTCAGCTGTCAAATGAAAAAGCAACGTTTTAAAAGTATTTTTTTTTTTTTTTTTTCTAAAAAATATAATAAATAGTATCCCAGTGAAATCGTGATAATTCTCATATTTTTTATAATTCGAGACTCAATACGCATTTTTACTTACAGGATGTAGTGCCAACAAAATACTAAATTGGAACATTGGTGATTGAAATTCTTAACATTAACGAAAGTTTTTTTTTTAATAGTAGAACTGGGTCATTCTATGCAAGAACTACCATTCAAACCTAATATTTATTCATATATACTACTAAATTTAAAATAGAGCGCAGAGTCCACCTGGAATCTCGTTCTTGGAATGCATCAATGTCGGTAGCAATGAGTTTCTAATTTTCAAACCATTCATGCAAATCCGTTGTATGAAAGATAAATTCCGATTTAGTACTAAAGTTCTAACTTTAGTAGTCTCCGTATCATTTTTCACTAAAAAATTCTGCTGCTAAGACTGTATTAATTTTCAAAGCAGCTGCTGACTTAGAATTCCTAGCACTTTTGAAATCAACTGTTTTTCCGTAGAGTTCAGAAATCTTACCACATTCAAGTACTTGCTTTCACAATGATGGCAGTTCTTATACGATTCTGAAACGCACTATTTATTTATTTGTGCACCATAGCAGCATCATCGTGATTATGGCTTCATGTAGTAGCTAGACCATATCCTTGAATTTTCAATTTTTTTAAAAATGTTTCTAAGAAAGTTATCATAAGACTTGATAGTTCTTAATTCTTTCAAGCACTATCACACTGTTATGAACTATATCTTCAATTTATCACCATTTAACAGTCGTTAATGATCTACTCGTACTATTTCACAAAGAATCACAAAATTTTCTGTACAGCCAGCATTAGCAGAACTACCAGAAAGTCGCTTCATAATGTGGATACCGATTGCTAACGTCCTCAAATAACTCCTACGGCGCTTTGACATCTGTGTTAAGCTACACGGAAAGACCTTTTTCATTTAAAATCCCCTACTTCAATATTTGATCACAAGAAGTACTAGACCAACGTTATATTTATTGCTTACTTACACAGAAATTTTTAGTCTCACCTTTAGTGATCTTAAATTATCTACCGAGTATACTGATTTTAGGACATCAGTACGACTATTTATTGGTGGTGGTACGGTTTTTTCCCTTACCATCAGTAGCCGTGAAAAGTAGATGCACCCAGTCAGTGTATACGACGTACTATAGTGCGCAGAGCAGTACTTATTATATATTTTTAAATGCATATATACATGCGCGCGTGCGCACACACACACACGCGCGCGCGCGAGCGCATACGTGTTTGTGTATAGTAAGCCTCTTAAAATCGACACTAATATATATACTTGGAGAGTAAATATACAGTATACCTAACAGTAAAATAACATAACCTAATACTAACGTATTTGAGTGTAGGTTTTAAGTAGACCTGGTACGGGAAAAATCCTTACCAAGCTATGACAAACACATAACTTCATGTGGTAGAGGATTTTTAGTGAGACAATAGAAAGAAAATACCGTACCTAGCAGTAGAAGAAGACTTCACATGTCCAACATTTTCGAGCGTAGGTTTTAGACGGACCTGGTACGGGAAAAAACCTTACCAAGCTATTAAAAACTCGTAACTGAATTTAGTAGGGGATTTTTAATGAAAAAGGTCTTTCCGTGTACCTGGTAACGTATATATAAAAGCGCTACCTAGTAGCGGTGCAATAAAAAACTATAGTACACGTATAGTGTATAAAAAGAGGTTGTAGTGTGGTTGTGTTTACACATGTGTGCACTTTTATGCGTATAGGTAAGTGATCAAAGATAGCCTTCTCACTGCACATGCGATGACCCCCCTCCACGAAGAGCAGCGGCAGCCACCCACTCGGAGGGAGAAAACCATACCTTTACGCTTCGGGGCGGAGGAGAAAATGAGCTAGAACCGTCATGCTATAGCTCCCCCAGGGGGAGGGGATAGGTAAGCCAGAACACTTCCAGTATACCTACTTATTATGAACGTTAGTAAGCCTCAATCTGTTTCTTATATCCCTATGAATATTTTGTTAAAGCGCTTTTACAACGATTTTTAGGTAAGTTACCAAGAAAATCCTGAAGGGCTACTCTGGTCCTATAGACACTCTAGAGGACCAAAAAGTACTAAAGAGATCTGAAGAGAACTCAATAGAACTAAAGAGGATAAAGGTCGTAATAAAAGGATGTATAATAAAAGGATGCATCATTTTTAAAATAATACTAATTTTTTAACATTTTATACGTTTACTATATCAAAACCTAAAATACTTTACCCAATTGAAAAAATGTAGCATAACTATATTACTTTGGTTAAAACTAATTTAATGAGTGTATTATATCAGTAAATAACGGTATCCTAAATAAAGTGCTTCTTTATTACTATGAAATCTAAATAAAATTTAATTGTCAATCTATAAAAATGTGACGGATAATCTTGTGTATACACATTGAATGTATGAAAGTTGTAAGTCTCCGTTGGTATCTTACTCCTTAGCTTACATAATATTGCCTACGATTTTGGATCTAATAGAACTGAGTTCAAAACACGAACGATTTTTTTCTTTTTTATCATAGTTTTAGTCGTTTTTTATTCGAATACACTAAAAGGCACTTACGTTATTTTTGTACATTTGTTATTAAATACATCATTTTTCCAATATGTCTTTCGTGTTAAATATACTAATTGGTCGCATGCGCTTTAAATGTGCAATCTCTAATAAGACACTAATGAGACTTATGCACTACTCATAACATAGTAGTACTTTAATGTATACGAACAATAATCACATGTAATATTGAACTGCATTACTTCCATTGGCGCTTAATGGCCAAAGAATTAATTGAAGTATTATTAAAAGTAAAACGGGTCGGCTACGTACCACAAGCGCATTCTCCCCTATATAATTTTAATAAAAACTGTTTTAATAACTCTTCCTATGATTAAGCGTCAAACCTACATGTTCCACAAACAGTTTTAGGATAAGTATTACAACTAAGTTAATAACAAATTAGTATATATTACACCTAGAAATTTCTGAGTACTTAAGCTACTATTTGATAATCAGGGTAGATATAGTCTTATATTTAAAAACGTCAATTATAAAATAATTTGTTAAATTTAGTAATATGCATGCAACTGGCGAAAAAAAAATTTGTCACAAACAGTTTATTAGTATTTAAATCACGAGTGCTTTAAATTTTTTTAAAGCTGAAAGACCTGTGTGTGATAAAATTTTTTTTATAGTTAAAAAAAAACTTAGGTTTTTATGCAAGAGGTTATGTTAAAAATATTACTTCAATATGAAGGTACGCTACAAGTTAACAATCGTAAAGAATGATAAGGTTACAAAACGAAAAACATAAGTATAACAAAATAACTAATTCTACAAAATGTATTTTAGTTTATTTGCATTTCAAGATTAGCTCTTTTTCTAATTACTTTATTTCATGATCAAATTCGATACAAACTTAAAATAATACGTTTGTTGGTAAGTTTTATTTAAAAATTTGATGTTTATTAAAACTATTGCAAGATTAGATAATTTTTAATACTATTACGTGATAGGAAATGTGTCACATGAGCAACAAATTAATTTATGCTTGCAGTCATAAGCCCTTTCGAAAGGTGTCTATTTTCGGCAACCACTATTAATCCTGTTTGTTTATTTCATCGATCGTTTGTTTGTCAGATCTTTCGCAGTTTAACATTAGATATCATTATTTTTCGTATGCGCTTTTATTGTGCAATCATTACTGTTTTGTCATAAAATGAACCTGTTGAACTATTTATAATTGCACACTTATACTTTTTTATAACAAAATAATAATAAGTTATTGTTGTATGCTATAGTAAAATACATGTTTTTTATGTTTAATATGGAATTTATGATTTTAATTCAAATTATGCTTTATCTATATTATAAATTCATATATTTTACGTAACAGACATATTTAAAAAATGACATATTAAATAACAAACGTAAAAAAAATTATGTAAGTACGTTTTAGTGTATTCAAATAGAAAACCACTAAATCTGTGTTAAAAAAGAAAAAAATAGTTTGTATTTTGAACTCAGTTCCATTAGATCCAAAGCCACAGGCGATATTATCTAAGCTGAGGAGTAAGATACTAACGTAGGCTTACGACTTTCATACATTCGTTGTGTATACATAAGATTACCCGTCACATTTTTATAGTTTTGACGATTAAATTTTACTTGGATTTCATGATAATAAAGAAGTACTTTATTAAGGATATCGTTATTTACAGACACAACACTCATCAAATTGGTTTTAACCGAAGTAATATGATTATGCTACAATTTTTAAAATTGGGTAAAGTATTTAAAATTTCAAAATAGTTAAAACGTTATTGCTAAAAAGTAAGCATAGTTTAAGAAATTATGTATTTTTTTGCTATACTACATTCTTGACTACGTTCCCTACCAGTCCTATTTAGTACTTTTTGTTACTCTGTGTTTGGTTCTCATAGGTACAACACAAAGAAGACGAAAGTGTCTAGATTGTCTTAAGAACCAGAATAGCCCTTTGGAACTTTCTTGGTAAGTTACCGGAAAATCGATATGAAAGCGCTTTTAAGAAATAATTATAGGGATATAAGAAATAGATTCAGGCTTACCAACGCATGTCAAATTTTTTAAATTTAATTAGTGATTTCATTTTTTATATTGTATTCTAAAAATAAAAGAATACTTTTTGGTCCCATGTAAACTTGAATGCGTAAATAAATAATCATAACCAGAAGTGTGAAATATGTGATGTTATGTTGCAATAAGAAAAATACATTTTAATTGTGTGTGAGATTTGAGCTTAGTGCTGCACAAGAGAATGCCATTTAAGAGTGCTATAGCCAACTGAATTATTAACATATGAGACATAGAAAGATTGAAAGGTACTTCTGTTTATAGTGAAGTTCTGAAGTTTAAGATTTAATTGAAGCCTTGTCCTATTATACAGTAGGGTTCAAGATTTTATACTTATATTAGTAGACCTTACCAATACGCGCCTCACACGCTAACCCCCTTAAGAATTATTTTATATCTACAAAACTTAATAACTTGATAAACTAATAACTAAATACCTGTAAAATTATTAACTTGTTAGTGATGCAATCGAGTATAACTAATAAGTGTTACTTTGTTTGCTCTATTTAACTTAATGATGCTTCTAATCTCTCAGTAAACTTAAAATATACATACAACACATAGTTTCGAAAAACATTATCTTATTATATGGTCGATACAACATATACGTGGAATTAAAGGGTATTCAGAGATGAAAATTTTATTATAAAGGCTTTTTTTGGTACAGAAAAATAAACATACATGTATAAAAATGATAGTTATTTTAAATAGTTAATTTCAATTAACTTACAGTAAAAATTGTAATTACAGTTATTTTTGAGTAAATGAAATTACGAAAACTCATTACAAAAAATTTCAATTAACTTACAGTAAAAATTATAATTAGAGTAATTTTTGAGTAAATAAAATTACGAAAACTCATTTAAAATGAGTTCACAAACGTCTTATGTTGAAAATCACACGTACAGTCTAAAGTTATTTTCACAAAGATATAAACAATTTTATAGCAGCAATACGGTATTTGTCACAGAAAATAAGATTACAAGATTTATATTATTACAACATTAATGTTTGAATTTACGATGGTTTATTAAACGATAAAATTTCGAATATAAAATTAAAAGCTGTACTAATTTGGAATTTTATAAAACTAATTTTTCACCAAACTCAAACTTTTCAATTTTCAAGATAAAAGTCATCATTATAATATACATGAAAAATGTTGTACTAAGAGTATTTCTATTTTGTTTCCATGTAAAAATTTCAAAATACACTGTTGTAATAAATAAGTAATTTCGTTCTTGTGTCTTTACTACATAAAAGTCTGGTTTTTAAGATGCATGTCATATATTTGAAAAATAAATTTCTTAGAGACTAACAGAAAAAATTATAAGGAATAAATTAAAATAATGTCCAATGGTGGTACTGTCAAATTTTGTATTTATTAAAAAACAAAACGATGTTTCAGCCGTTTGGACAATGTCCTGGCCCTCATCAGGTACAAAAGTCTATGAGTAATAAAAAAATTCTTCACAATACAAATTTTGATAAATATAATAAACGCAAGTTAAGTAAAGTGTATAATATACCTCTGACTCTTACAAAAGGAATGTAAAATCGTAATATAATCAGAGTTTCAAGTTTAGTTGCTTTTATACCTTACACATACAAAAATGACATAGTATACGCACGTAATACAATCAAATAAGAATCGCAAGCAGTACCTTGTGAGACGCACATAAACAGTTCATGTTTTCCTAATACTATAAATGAAAGAGGCTCTCAAATCATAAACATCAAGTTAGCCTCCTTTCTCAATTGACTTAACGAGAGACTTGTAACTATTTTTTAATTTTTCTGTATCTTGTTGTCTATTCATATTAATATTGAAATAATTCATATTTAACGTTTTGGAAAAAGGCGCTTTTAGTAATTTTGTTCTGTGTCTAAGACTTTTATTTCATTGATATTGAAGTTGTGTGTAAATTCAATGCTATGTTGTGATAAACGTACAGATGTATCCTTTTTTTTCTCCATGTCTCTCTTATGTTCTGCCATTCTTAATTTTAAAGCTATCGATGTTTGACCGACGTAACAGCAGTTGCAATTCGCTCATGGTATGTGGTAAACGACAATATTTCTATCGAGTGGCTTGGTTACATCTTTTCCAAGTAAAAAGATCGAATTTAATTTATTGTTTAAACTGTATACAAGACCAATATGAAGCTTCTAACAAAAATATTTAATAGGACCGTACAAGTGGAGAATATACGGTAATAATAAGATTAGTTTATAATTATTATTGTTTCTATTGTAAATGTCAATCATGTTGATGTTTTTTAAGGTATTTATTCTTTTGTTTCAAAAATTATCAAAAAGTTTTTGAGCACAGTTGGTAGCTAATAAAAACTTATTGATTAATTTTAAATTATCGTTATAGAATTGAGTATCTGCTAATTTAATGGAACAGTCTACTAATGTGTAAATGATACCTATTTTATGTTGTATTGGATAGTGGGAGAGAAAATTCATGTATCGGCCTGAATGTGTGGGTTTTTGGTTCCAATTAGTTAGCACTGTGGTATTTTGTTGAACAATAAATTTTAAATCTAAGAAACTGATGCTGTTGTTGTTGCATGTCTCAACAGTGAATTTTAATTCTGGACAATAGCTATTAAAAATGTTTTCAGTATAGTTAATATATTTAGTAGGCAAATGTATGAGAATATCATCCACATACCGCACATACAGTGGAATATTAAGACACAACTTCTCTAAGCATGAAACTTCAAGGAAACGCATTACAAGTTCATACAGTACTGGATTACAAGGACTGCCCATTGGAGAGCCAAAAACTTGTTACAAAATTTGTTGTTAAAATGGAAAAAAGTGGAATTCGAAATTAAAGATACACCTGTACAAAATTCATTTAGAGAAACATTGATTTTACCATTCAAGAATTTCCAAAAATGTCTTATTGCATTTACAATTAAGGCTTCACTAGTATTAGTAAAAAAACTGACAACATCTAGACTAATAAGAGTGTAACCAGATAAAATGATAATATCTTTGAATTTATTTTCCAACTCACAACAATTTTTACACGTGATTTCACCAGCAGAATATTCTTAACCAAAAAATTAGAAAGAAATTTTGAAAAAATATTAGTAGGTAAATTTAGTGTCGAGACAATGATACGGATAGAAAAGTCTTTTTTGGGTATTTCTATTAGTCCGTAGTATTTAGATAAGTTTTTTTATGAATATCTTCATCAAACTTATTTAATTTATCAAAAATACCGTATTTATAACACTTGCTTAAAAAATTTTATGTTTCTTTAATTAATTGCTTTAAAGAATTATTTTCTAGCTGTGAATAATATTTATCATCACATAATTTTTCTACTTTATTAATGTAAGTTTCTTTGTCAATGACAACAGTGATATTACCTTTGTCTGCTTTAGTAAATAATATGTGTTTATTATTTTTAAGAAAGACTCGTATTCGCTTTAAATTGTCTTGGGATTCTATCATTTAAAGAATGACGAGTAGATTTTTTATGTCTATTGTTAACAATAATGTTAAGTAGTTTTTTTCTCACATTTTTTTATATTCCCTTCGTAAGAGTCAGAAGTATATATCATACACTTCACTTAATTTGCGTTTATTGTGTTTATCAAAATTTGTATTGTAAAGAATTTTTTTATCACTCATTGATTTTTGTACCTGATGAGAGCCGGGACATTGTCCAAACAGTCGAGACATCGTTTTGTTTTTTAATAAATACAAAATTTGACAGTACCACCATTGAACGTTATTTTAATTATCAACCAACTGTCATTGGACCTCTTATATTATTATAAGGAATAAACTTTAGTGAGAAAATAATAAATTTGTCAACGGTCAAATACCTTTTGATATTTATTATTTCCAATGTTTCATTGAATCTTTGAATCGTTTTTTATAAAAATATTTCCAGGATTCTTAGATCTTGATACCAATGGTAAAGTGGACCATGAGAAAACAAAGGCATTTTGTAGTTAAATCCTATTTTTATCGAAACTTTGACCTTGTGACTTATTCACAATGAATACGTATACATAATAATAAAAGACCATAAAAATAAATACTTTATAATTTTACTAGAGACAGAACTTTTATACCCATGCTTCATTACTCGAAGTATTTGTCTAGAATCACCTCCTTAAATAATCTTCATCTTTTGAAATTTCATCCACTATTTCAAAAGCTTTTTTAAGGAGCATTAATGCTTTGTCCCAAATAATTACATTAACTTCTCGTCATTTTTCTTTATCAGTTTCGTATTCTAAAAATGAACTTCCAATATTATTTTAATCTAATGATTATCTAAATGTTATATGGCTTGTGATCTCGTTAGGTAATAGAATTTAAAAAATTCCAGCCTAAACCATAGAAAAAACTTTTTTCTATTTTAAGAAAAATGAAAAATTAATGTCTTATTCATGAATAGTTTTTCAAAACCCTCCTGGACAATCAATAAAAGATTATTTTGTATTACTATTAACAATGTGGTTAAAAATTTTATTCTCATCACTATTTATTTGAATGAACAAATCCTTAAAATTTGTTTTTAAATTAATAACAGTTTAGTTTTTCTCAATATCTGTAGCTATTATTGTTTAATTTGATTCAGGTAATCTATCATCGTTACATGATATTTCATAAAGCTTCGACGGCTTAATGGTTAGCATGCTAGCCCCCTAGCTATAAATACTTAATATTATCACATCTTTTGTTACTAATCTTACTAATATATCAGGCAAAGTTACTAAAACCGTTATAATCGCTAATCGCGAAAACTACTGTACCGATTTTGCTGAAATTTTACGTACCGATTTTTGACACTTCCTAGATGGTTTTAGTATAGTTTTTATATGGAAAAATTTAGCAAAAATTGCAATAAATAAGTTTAAAGTTTTTCAAAAATACGCCAGCTTTTTACTTTAGTTCAGTAGGATCCGCTAGGTGGCGTTGACATAAAATCGAGGCTACCTGCAATAGAATTAAATAAGTGTGTTTATAATAGGCCAGAGCATGTTGAACATTTCTGCAGTCGTCTACCAGCAGTTTACTGAGCTGCATTACGAATGTAGATGATAGTTGTGCAGCTGGGTATCCCGGTAACCAACGATACTCTTCTCTAATGGGCAAGTGACCTAGGTCAACATTCACCCTGAATCTCCCGGATTGGATAAAAAATTATTCTAACCGATTCTAAACGATAAGCGGTTGGTTATCCGGGGAACGACCTGAAGACGAGATATTCTTTGGTCAGCGGCGTACCTCCCTCCATCACAGTCTCCGTACATAGAGACTTCAAGGATAAGAGTCAAGCTACCAGCAGCCAACTCTTCATCATCAGGAATAATAATAAGGAATAGCTGGAAGTTTCACCACTGGCCCTTTTGAGGGCCATTATAAGTATTTACTTTCCCTACTTAAACATCAATCTCATCAGTTCTTTGAGGGACACCTAAATTAAAACTACCTTGCCAACAAATACATTTTTACTACCATTTCCGGAAGCGATTTGTTGACTAAAAGTCTATGTTAACTAAAGATGGCCACTATTAAACCAAGTCAGTCATTCACTGGCAGTCGTCACAAGCTTATAACGGAGTTGTTCGTCACAAGGCTGGGAACGCCGGTGACTGACGACCCTATATTACCCTCTCAACTCTAAGCATTCAACCACGAATCACCGATCCTCTCTAAGGTCTGCGCTGGGCGAACCTATAACAGCTATGAAGGAAAAAAAATTGAGTAAACGGGACACTCTCCAACGGGAACGTATGAAGAAACAATCTCCCCATCTTAGATCATCAAAACAACTGAGTTTGCAAAAAAAAGGTGCTTTAGACACCAACGTCTTCGATGTTATACCAGGAGACGTTGAAAAAGATCTCTACAACTATTTCCAAAGCTTCGGACTTTGTAATTTTTCCCCCGATCAGTCTGATGCTTCAACAGCAGGCCAGAGAAGATCACTCTGAGGCTTCCAGGCAGTCACAATTGCTATTAACTTCAGTCAAGAAATAGTTAATTTAAGAAGCTCACTGGTCTTTTTTAGGGCCATTGGACGTCGAACTACCTTGCTAACAAATATATTAAAACTTAACAAAGTTGACAGAAAACAGCTTTTAGGGGTCATAGTAGTCTTAAGTATGCCAAAAATCGCAAAAGGGTATATTGAAAGGTGAATGAAAAACTTCAAATGTATCTAATAAATACAATCTTAGGCGTCAAGAAACTGACGAAGAAAATTTATCAGGATTGGAACAGCAGCGCAAAATCGAAAAATAAAGAATCCATTACGTGAGAGATCAGCTTTTCGTTGTACCCTCACAGTAATTTCTTAAATCTTTTAGTTTTTTTTTAATTAAGTAAAAAATTTTTGTGGTGATAAAAAATGTAAAGATAAAGCTCCAGAATTTAGTTGCTCTAGTAATAAAGTTGTGAGATAAAAGAAAAAAAATTTTTTTTTTGTAAATATTTTTGGGAGTTTTAAATCTTAACAGCTTTAAAAATAGCCCTTTTCTTAAATTATACGGGAGGAGCTGTAAATCAACGGCCCCTTATGGCCAACCATTATTTTATGGCATAAGAAATGCACGGTACTTTTCAGCATGATTATATTTTTTTAATTATTACAGCTTATTATTTGACAAAATAAACTGTTTGGATTTTGAACAAATATGTTTTTAATAAGAAGATATTTGTTCTGAGAAGTGTCGGAAATTTATGTGAAATTTCTAACTGAAAACGTTTTACGTTACATGTCAACACACTACGGTGTTCCATTTAGTAAGTCTCGGGCGAAGCCGAGACGAAGGGCCGCTAGTTGAGTATGTAGATTAAATACATGTAAATCTGAATGAACAAAATTAAATAAATATAAGAAGGTTTTTTCCATATAATTAAAACAATTTGATTCTTTGAGTTAATGTATTTGTACATTTATAAGCATAATTATCGACAAATTATTCAACAGTTACGGGAAAGAATAAAATTGAGCATACAGAGTTATTCAGAAAAAATTGTGCGTTTAAAAGTAAATCAAGAAAATATTATTTAAAAAAAGAGATAATTTAGCCTACTCAACTGTCTGTGCAAGGGTGCTTGTTTCTAAACTAATCAGATAACATATTATAAAAAAAAATTTGTAGGCAAGCTAAGTTGCTGTCATACATGCGTCCATTTATTGATCACTAACACCGGCACAAAAAAAAATTTGACTGTGCTGTTGACCAGACCGACTTATCTTTATGTATTTTGACGCACTGAATTTAAATTCAAGGTCCGATGACCGATAAATCCTAAAAATTACAAGTAAATTGCAAAAAACTGCAGAAAATAGCCAAAAATCGTAAGAAATCATATTTTTAGCTCTTAAAACATTAAAAAACATTTTTGTAAACATGTGTCGAGGTTTATTCTTGTATATTTTGACGTGCTGAATCCAAATTCGACGTCAGCTTAGCCTGTATACCCTCAAAATTTCAATAAGCTTGCAAAAAACAGCAGAATAACCGCAAAAAGTAGCAGAAAATCACAGTAATCCGTAAAAAATTGAATTTCTACGCTCTAGCTGAGTATAAAAAAAAAATTCATACAGATTTTGTCCAATGATTATGTTTCATTTTTCACTAAGTTGAGGTTAGAGATTCGTTTAGCGCCAAAACTTTTAAAATTCCGAGGAAATCGTAAAAACAGAAGGAAATTGCGTTTGTGAGCGTTAAAAAACTAAAAAAAGTTTTTTTTAAATCTTTTCGAAATATGTTGTTCTTGTACGTTAAAAATAATGTAAAAAAACGGCCAATATAAGGGGTAACAAGTGTCGAGTATGAATATCATGGATATAAAATAAAGCAAAACAGGTCTACACATGTGAATCATGTTTTCGTTTATATTGCTCTCACACTTTCTTTCTCTTGTACCGAAATTTTTTCTCTTCGAACGACCTATAAAGCACGTTTTTCTTTTTCTTATTCCTCTCTTGAGTTGTCTCTCTCTTTAATGTCCTACAGAAATCAGCCATCATGTTCAAATCCCATCTTCCTTGATATCGATTTTCCATTTCACTTATATCTTGATGGAATCTTTCTCCTTGCTCTTCGCTGTAATCTCCAAGGTTTTCTGGGAAATAGTTAAGGTCAGAATATAAAAAATGTAATTTGAGACTCATAAAACAACCCAATTGTTTGAAATTGTCTAACAAGTCTTCAACTATATTCTGGTAATTCTCACTCTTCTCATTCCCTAAAAAGTTCTGAGATATGCTCTTAAAACTTTGCTATGCTGCTTTTTCTATATTATTCATCTTTGTAATAAAATTTTCATCATAAAATAGAGCATGAATTTGAGGACCATCGAAAATATCCTCCTTCAATTTTGCATTACNAAAAGTTCTGAGATATGCTCTTAAAACTTTGCTATGCTGCTTTTTCTATATTATTCATCTTTGTAATAAAATTTTCATCATAAAATAGAGCATGAATTTGAGGACCATCGAAAATATCCTCCTTCAATTTTGCATTACTTATCGCGGAAAACTTTTCACCTGAATATTGAAAGCAATCACCATCTTTGTTCAAAGCTTTGACGAATCGCTTCATGAGACCTAGCTTGATATGAAGAGGTGGTAGCAAAAATTTAGAAGGTTCAATCAATGGTTCACGTACGATGTTTCTTGATCCGGGATGAAATTCAGTTCTCTTTGGCCAGTCTTTTTGAATAAAATGATTTTTTTTGTCTCTGCTATCCCATAAACATAAGAAGCAGGGATTTCTTGTGAATCCGGATTGTTGACCTAGTATTAGAGTTGAAACTTTGAGATCACCGCAAACTTTCCATTAATATTTCCCGTAGTCTATTTTCTATAATACTATCTGTAAATTCTCGTAGGTCTCTTTTAGTTTTGTGGAATGAGCTATTGGAACAGAAGCGAACGAATTTCCGTTGTAAAGCGGAACTGCTTTGAGACTTCGTTTTGATGAATCAATAAAAAGTCTCCATTCTTCGTCCTTGTAAATATTTGGATTCAACTCATAAACTAATCCTTTTACGTCAGAGCAGAATACAAGTGAGTTTTTCTCATCTTTGGTGAAGAATTTTCGAAACTCCTTATCTCTATCACGATAAACGTAAGCACTAGTTCCTTTTGATAGCAAATTCTTCTTTAGTGCTGCTGCCAGGTATTGAGCTTCTTCTTTGGGTAAACCAAGATCTCGTATCAAGTTTCTTAATTCTTCTTGGGTGAATGTTTGAGAAGCACTCCTCTTAGAGACTGGTGAGTAATCTTCTTCCTTGTCATTTTCCTCACGTTCTTCTTCGAAAAACTCATCAGTTTGCATTGCTTTGTCTTCGCAAAATTGGTCAACATCCATCGTTTCTGGAGCTGTTGTTTTGTTTGAGGCTACTATTTTTTTAGATCTCACTACTGAAGAAACATTAGCGTACAAAACTTTAGTCTTTGTAGCTGTGATAAAACCTGTAGTATTTATCATACAGGAATAACAGTTTTCACGGCATGATGGGGCAGACCATGACATTGGCTTCGTAAATCTCAAAATCTCTTTTTTCCTAGTCTTACCCCATCGTGTCAACATCGTATAACACGAACCGAAAACTGTATGTGGCATCCAGTTCTCATTCTAATTACAAATTTCCAAATCGTAGCATTCTTTGTAGAGCGACTTCAATTTATCAGAAAGAGGCCTTCGCTATTGGCAACCCAAAAATGAAGCTGAATACCTGGCAGCAGCACTGAAGAAGAATTTGCTATCAAAAGAAACTAGTGCTTCCGTTTATCGGGATGGAGATAAGGAGTTTCGAAAATTCTTCACCAAAGATGAGGTAAACTAACTGGTATTCTACTCTGACGTAAAAGAATTAGTTTATATGGTGAATCCAAATATTTACAAGGACGAAGAGTGGAGACTTTTTATTGATTCATCAAAACGAAGTCTCAAAGCAGTTCCGCTTCACAACAGAAATTCGTTCGCTCCTGTTCCAATAGCTCATTCCACAAAACTAAAAGAGACCTACGAGAATTTACAGATAGTAATAGAGAAAATAGACTACGGAAAATATCAATGAAATGTTTGCGGTGATCTCAAAGTTTCAACTCTAATACTAGGTCAATAATCCGGATTTACAAAAAATCCCTGCTTCTTATGTTTATGGGATAGCAGAGACAAAAAAAATCATTATATTCAAAAAGACTGGCCAAAGAGAACTGAATTTCATCCTGGATCAAGGAACATCGTACGTGAACCATTGACTGAACCTTCTAAATTTTTGCTACCACCTCTTCATATCAAGCTAGGTCTCATGAAGCAATTCGTCAAAGCTCTGAACAAAAATGGTGATTGCTTATAATATTCAGGTGAGAAGTTTCCCGCGATAAGTGATGCAAAATTGGAGGAGGATATTTTCGATGGTCCTCAAATTCGTGCTCTATTTTATTATTACAATTTCATTACAAAGATGAATAATATGGAAAAAGCAGCATGGCAAAGTCTTAAGAGCATATCTCAGAACTTTTTAGGGAATGAGAAGAGTGAGAATTACCAGAATATAGTTGAAGACTTGTTAGACAATTTCAAACAATGGAGTTGTTTGATGAGTCTCAAATTGCAATTTTTACATTATCACCTTAACTATTTCCCAAAAAACCTTAGAGATTACAGCGAAGAGCAAGGAGAAAGATTTCATCAAGATATAAGTGAAATGGAAAATTGATATCAAGGAAGATGGGATGTCAACATGATGGCTGATTTCTGTTAGAGATATTAAAGAGAGAAACAACTCAAGAGAGGAATAAGAGAAAGAGAAACCTGCTTCATAGGTCGTTCGAAGAGAAAATAGCTTGCTACAAGAGAAATAAAGGGTGAGAGCAATATAAACGAAAACATTATTCACATGTGTAGACCTATGTTGCTTTATTTTATGTTCATGATATTTACACTCAACACTTGTTACTCCTTATTCCCTACGTGCCCAAACTGAAAAAGTGATCGCAGCAATACCTGTGCTTATATGTAAAACTAAACGAAATGTTTGTCTTCTGCAAGCAGACTACTAAGCATTACTATTATTAGAAAGTTATGTGTTTATACATCGACAACCACTCTAAGGGTTAAATTTTTAATAAAATTATGCGTAGTATATACATATTTTACTCATGCATATTTATTTTAAAAATGCAATGAAATACATCGTGTACTGTGTATTTCTTAGTGTTTTTAGCTGGGCCCTGATCCTCTTAGCGTATCGTATGAACGTGTGTCCATACTGTGTGAACACGCCGGTATAGGGCTAACGGAGCTCTCTGATTGGTCAGAGGAGGTCTGTGTTGACTACATTGCAAACTAATAAAACATATCTCATATCACACAGTACACGGACTTGTTTTGAAGTAATACTCAAGCGCTTATTGTGCTTGTAGTACAAATTTTGTCTTTAGTTATTCACATAAGATTGTACCACTTGAGACATTGTATTAATTCGTGATATAATAAACATAGAATCTTTCGTGTATCTATCGAGGTGCTGTATTCCTATAGGTATCAAGCACATATCGCGAATATTGCTTTCTGCTGTGCCTGACCAATAGTTCTCGTTTTTCCCTCGGTGGCACTGCTTCAAAATTAAGCACGTAGCGAATATTGGCCGTTTTTTCACATGATTTTTTTACGTACAAGAACAACATATTTCGAAAAGATTTGAAAAAAACTTTTTTTAGTTTTTTAACGCTCACAAACGCAATTTCCTTCTGTTTACACGATTTTCTTAGAAGTTGGAAAGTTTTGGCGCTAAACGAATCTCTAACCTCAACTCAGTGAAAAATAAAACATAAGAATTAGACAAAATGTGCATGAAATTTTTTTTTTATACTCAGCTAGAGCATAGAAATTCAATTTTTTACGATTTACTGTGATTTTCTGCTACTTTTTGCAGTTTTTCTGCTGTTTTTTGCAAATTTATTGGAATTTTAAGGGTGTACGTGTCAAGCAGACGTCAACTTCGCATTCAGCACGTCAAAACATAAAAGAATAAACCTCGACACATGCTTACAAAAATTTTTTCGAATGTTTTAAGAGCTAAAAATATGACTTGCTTACAATTTTTGGCTATTTTCTGCAGTTTTTTGCAATTTACTTGAAATTTTGAGGGTGTATTGGTCAAACGGACCTTGGATTCGAATTCAGCGCGTCAAAATACACAAAGATAAGTGGGTCTGGTCAAAAGCACAGTCAACTTTTTTTTTTGTGCCGGTGTTAGTGATCAATAATTGGACGCATGTATGACAGCAACTTAGCTTGCCTACAAATTTTTTTTTATAATATGTTATCTGATTAGTTTAGAAACAAGCACCCTTGCACAGACAGTTGAGTAGGCTAAATTATCTCTTTTTTTAAATAATATTTTCTTGATTTACTTTTAAACGCACAATTATTTCTGAATAACTCTGTATGCTCAATTTCATGCTTTTCCATAACTATTGAATAATTTGTTGATAATTATACTTGTAAATGTACAAATACATTAACTTAAAGTGGCCCAGTGCGCTGAAGTCTCCTTTTCGATGAAAACATCAGCAAAACATCGGCACACTTTTTAGCATATGTCCTAGCAACTTCTCAACGTTATTTTGTTGAAAAATCTTTCGAGACTAGTAAAAGTGATTCCCGAAACAAAATGAAAAACAGCACGAGAAAAAATCTGGATAGTTTTTTACGGGATTCGAACCTTCGACCCTTGAGTATCTCAGGCTAGGAGGCTATTACGCTAACTACTAAGTCATCAAAACTTTCTTTAAAGTCTTATAGTTTATAAGTATTGGTGATGAGATTAAGGTATAATATTAATTAAGTGAAAAACATTTTATATTGAATATCAAAAAATAATGTTACATTGAATACTCTCGAAAATTCCGTTTTTCTGTTAAGTATGGTTCCTTCAAATTTTATAAAACAGTGACAGGTACCTGAAAAAATCCTGTATGTTGCCTTATGATAACAGGCGTTTTTTAGGTTGCTATGAATACAGTATCAAGTTTTGATTTACACTTAATTAATTTTGTGGTAACACATAGTAGGTCTAGAATTTTTAACTTTTTTTTTTATATTTCACTAGAACTTATTAAAGACGTCAAAGTATGTATATTTGTTTAAGAAACACAAAAAAATAGTTAAATGAGCTTCAAAACATCAGGAAACTAGTAATCACCGAATGTATAATAAGAGGAAACATGAGGATCAAATACTTTATGAATTCTTAAACATATGAATTCGTTGATTAGGTGATAACATTGCAACTTCACAATAGTTTATTAAAATATATATGAATTGCAAAATATGGTTCCTTATAATTTGTTTTTAAGTCACAACCTCAAAATTAACATTTACATAACGACGCCCCGGACAAAGACCACGCCCAGCTTCGAAGCCTGGACGAAAACTATCCCCTTTTTTTAAGTCGGGACAAAGTATGCCTTTTATTTTAGTCTGAACGAAAACCATACCCTTTTGGGATTCCGGACAAAAACTGTGCCCTTTTCTGAAGTTTGGACGAAAACTATGCCCTTTCGTTTAGTCCGGACGAAAACTATGCTCTACTAGGATCTCGGACGAAGACTATGCCCTTTTCTGGAGTTTGGACGAAGGCTTTGCTTTTTTGTCTGGTTCGGACGAATACTTTGCCCTTTTTTTTAGTCCAAATAAAGACTATTTTATTTTCTCCGAGCCTGAACGAAGATGTTGACCTTTTCTGGAGCCCGCTTGAAGTAAAATGAATTTAAGCTCACATCAAATTTGTTTTTGAAAAGATATATAGTCAGATATATTTTTTACTACTGTTGGTGTCTACAGTTTTTATAATATACACTTTACAAAATCTTTTTAAAAAGCTCATTCTCTATTTCTTCAAACACTTACTCAAACTTTAAAATACTGAAGCCACTAAACTTGCGAAGGATAACGATTACGTGTTGTTTTTTTACAAAGGCATCCGCGGATATTTGGACACAAGTATCACGAAACCTTAATATAAAATGTTGAGTCGTTTTAAGGAGCTTTGTACTCATATGATTCTTCCAGAATACTAGTGGCTGTTAGCTGTTAAAAGCATGAATCAACAAATCTGAGGATTTTTTTTTTGTTTTGGAAAAAGTACAACACAAAAGGGATCAGTAAATAGTACTTGGATGTTTTTTTACTTAGTTTTCGTGTATGTTTAGCCCAGACTCGGAAAAAATGTTATAGTCTTCGCCCAGGACCAAAAAAGGCATAGTTTTCATTCGGACTAGTAAAAAAGCATAGTTGTCGTCTAAACTCCGGAAAAGAACATAGCCCTTATCGGGGCTCGAAAAAAAGGCATAGTTATCGTCTGGGACTGAAAAAAGGGCATAGTTGTAGTCTGGACTAAAAAAAGGGCATAATCTTCGCCCGGGACGTCCATAGGGCATAGTTTTCGTCCAGGGCCTAGTAGGGCATAGTCTTCACCTGGAGCATCGACAAAGTGTAAATAATATGTAAGTTGATGCAGTAGTACCTAAAAAAAAAGGTATTTTTATAATTTTTTATCACTGTAACTTGAACTTCTTAAGATACAGTTTATATCTTTTATCATAGCCAATGTGAAACGACGGCTGAACCGACAAAAAATAAAAAAAATGGTTACTGTTTTTTTAAATTATTAGTTCAGTATCATACAATATTAAAATTCGACGAATGTCTATTTGTTGTGTTTTATGTATTCTATAATCCTTATTTTTACCACCCTTTCTATTTTTGTTCATGATAACCCTCTTGTTTTCCTAAGTACAGGAGTTGTTTGTGCTATCTTGCAAAATTTTTCTTAAACATTGTAAGCATCCATTCTACTACCCAAACGTAAGTTGAAGTAAGCTGCTTAAGACTGCAGGTGGAGTTCTAATACGCTTAGTAAGTACCGCTGACAGAGCCGTCTGTCAATCGGAAGCAAGTTTCAATAGCTCGGTGGTACAAGTTGATAGGGTACAGCATAACCATGTAAAAAGTGTAGTTTCGTTTTCAAGTTTATCGTGATTATGAGGTGCTTCGAGGCTTATGAACGTTTGTAACGATGAAATGAAGTATTCATCGCAATAAGTAGAAGCAAGAATATTTTGGAACAAACGCTGAACAAGCAGCAGAAATCAATGGCTGAGCAAGCCTATTCAGTTCTCCTCGTCCGTCTCACCATCTCACTTACTCTCACGGGCTTGAACAGACTCTGCTCGGCCGTAGATATCAGCTTTATAAAGCAACATTAAATTCCTAAATACTCTTGTTTCTACTTATTGAATACCTCATTTCATTGTTACGGACGCTCATGTGCCATCCAGTACCTAATAATCAAGAAAAACTTGAAAACAAAACTATATACACATTTTTTGTGGTTATTCTGTACCCTATCAACTCATACCACCTAGCTATTAAAATTTTTACTTGTGAGATGGCATTAGCGCTCCACGCCAGAGATATATTTATATAATTACTAAGCGTACACGACATTGACTTGTACGTAGCTTGGTCTGGCTGGACATGATTTTCTCCCAATAATAGGGTAACTGTGGGTATTACTGGCACTTTTTTGACTTAGGCTAATTTAATGTATGGTATAAAAAAGAAAAATGTATCAATCTGATAACTTTTTTTTTTATTTTTAACTTTATTTAACAACAAACAATAAATGATTTTTTAAATGGACATGAATAAGATCATATTATGGATAATAAATATTTTTGTGAACAGTCAACATGCTCCTATTACTGCACGTATTACTGGCCCCCCAATACTGTCTAAATTTAAATTACTGGCCGTGTATTACTGGCAAATAAATATAATTTTTAACCCTTATCACGTAAAATCACAATAAAATCTACCAAATCTAATAAAATCTATGATAATTAAAAAACAAAAATAAGATTTAGCTATCAATATGTGTTCCATCGAGAGACAGAATTGAGTGAATTCCATTTTCGTTCCGAATTCCAGAATTGCACGCACCTCATTTTCCCCTGGAGCCTTGCGCGCGCCCGCCTCCGTCGCTGATTGGCTCATGTCTCGTCGGCGCGGTGGTGGGAGGGGCGGGACTTCGGGACTTGGCAGTTATTTTTTAGCTTGCACGCTCTCTTGCTTGGCCTGCCGAATTGGAAGCATCTTCACCACTAATATTTTTATCGCTTGCAGTCTGCACCGTCAGTAGGAGATTTCGCCGCTGTCATCGAGCCCCAGGACTCAGGACATCGACATCGATACGCTAAGTCTTTTATCATAATTCATTTAGTTTTTATTTCATCTTCATCTTTCGTTCATTAACTCGACCTACATCTCATTCTTTCATGACTTGCTTCTTCATCATATTTCATTAAGCACACGTCGTGCTAGTTCTGTGCCTCTACAGCCTCCATTCTCATTTGATCATAGTTCATCCATCGATCTCTTGCTCGTCCTCACCGCCACCTCAACTCTTTGATCTCACTCGCGCTATCCTTCCTTTCTGTATTCAAGGTCATTATCATCACAATCATTCGGGCTTGTCCTCCTCACCCCACGCACGTATACGCCTGTCACATCGCCTCCTTGTTCATTACATATCTATCTTCCTCGCGCATCCTCGTGTAGAATCGACCTTTAGTCGCCTCACGTCCACGACTCTCATTATCATCCGCATCTCATCTTACACAACCTTGTCCCTCCATCATCCTCGTGGTTAAATTCTCTTCATCCATCTGCATTCAATCACACTATTACCTGCACCAATCATACGTCTATTACTCCATCACACGTCTATTACACTATACTCTGGGCATATCGTCATCCCGCTGTCATCACGCCACGTCTTATCCGTTCAATCCCGTTTCTCGTTCCGGAATCAGGGTCCTCACCCGAACACTCCACTCACAAAACGTCACTACTAAGCTGCCGCAGGTGGTAGTTAACCTCGACTTTCGGGCGTCGGCCAGCTTTCACCAGCCTTGCGCTGACTCGTGTGACCGTGCAGGGCCCGCCAGTTCGCAGAGGAGATCACTCCCCCTTCATTCGCCTTGAATCCACACACTGGGAGTCGTTACCACCAGGTCCTCCCGCACATCCTCACACATACACATACTAACACAACACAAGTTTATTATTGTTCTCATTGTTAATGGTATAATTAGTTTAACTGTTTTTCTTCAATTGTATTAATTCTGATTCGTTTTTTAATAAATCTGGGTTTTTTATGCCATAGGCTTTTTCCCATTAATTAGTGGTTCTTAATTGTGTTAACCTTTCCCTCCCTTTAATTCTATTTATTTTTTTATCACTATTTGTTTTTGTATTATTTTTTTTGTTTTTTCATTTAAAGTAACCTTCTATACAGTAGTAAGCCCTCTATATTTTTTTTGATTAAATTTTGAATTTGAACCAGGCAATCCATGTTGGATCGGCTGTGTTTACACGCAACAACCACCGTATTCTGCGTCAAATTCTGTACCTCGTATCAAAAAAAGTTAAGCGTGAAAGTTGTAGATAATTGAAAGATCTACAACTTTTGGATTTATCATTTGTCAGTATGACCTAAAAATTTTGTATTATCATGCAAAAAAGCAAGAAATC